>JASFDH010002694.1:0-10240 GCA_036937195.1 Nidularia pulvinata | reverse complement strand
ACAGGAAGACCATCTCGAGGAGTCATAGCTAGATAAGTGAAAAGGAAGACCATTCACTCTATCTAGCTAGCATAGTGCCAGACAGCTTTTACCTATTTCTTGAACCTTTTGTATCGCATTTTCGAATATCAATCTCACTTCAGACTTGCCCCCAACAAACTTGAGAGGTAGTGATCAGTCTATAGGGTGGTAAAAACGAATTTTATTGTCATATCTACTCTACAGAACGCTTATTTCCTTTTCAATGTATATAGGCCATAGGTAGTACCTGTGTAGAACACATGTAGGGCAATATTAGGTACATCATTTGTACTGAGAGCCCCAGTCTTGAGCTGGTTATTTCTCCAATTGCAATACAGTGCTCATCCTTTCCTCTCTTGTCTCCTCTTCCCTCTGAGTGATGAGATGACCTTGACACTGTGCTATTGAGTGTGTTGTTTGTGTATCTGATAGTTTTTGGCTTGCCATTTTTAAAATACTTGAGATTTGTAGCTTAAAATCATCTGAGGCATTCTAGAGGGTATTTTAAATCTGCTAGCTAGAAAAGAAGATTTATCAAGAGACCAATTCCTGACCCACTTATTTCTCCACTTACTTAGTACTTTGCAGTATTAATCTGGGTAGCTCTATTTCTTAGTATTTAAGTACCTCAATTGTACTGTAGAACTTCAGTTTGTTAATTAATGTTACTTCCAGCCTCCACTTATTGGTTAAAGCTACCTCCAAACATTTTCAAACATCATCACTTGCTAAATCTCCTCTCAACATTGATTTGTCCTCAACAAGATCTGGTCTCTGGAGATTTCTCCTAACTAATCTCTGGTCAGGAAGTTGAATATTGCATGCCTACACCTCTGAATTATGTCAGGACTTGTTCCCAAACTAAATTAGGAACTAGAGGTCATAGGCTATGATAACACTAGGTCAGAAAAATTTCAGAAGTAATGTCAGAAGGATTTCTGATTGTAATGCTAGCAAGTTAAGAACCATTGGCTTCAGCTTATGTGCTGTGTCCTTCCAGTTCTTGCAGGTTCAGCTTGCAAGTGTGGTCCACACATCAGAAGATAATACCAAAGACCAGAGAGAGACTAGCTTACCTGTATCAGCTAGAAGGAAGGTTGGAAGGAAGTCAGGGGTCAGAAGATGAGCATGATTCAGAAGTTAAACAGAATGAAGTTGATATCTTAGTTGATATTTGGATTGTGGATACAGGACAAGAACTAGCTACTTAAATATGTTGATAGTTAATTGTATAACTAATTGGAGAACAGTAACTAGTAATGACAGAATCATAATAGAACTGGGCATCATAATATGTATCAGAAATGGAATCTTGGTAGCAGAAGGATATTGGAAATGTTCATAATAGAAATATTGTTCTCATAAGGATCCAAGTATTGTTCAGTATAGAAATGGTAACAAGGTAAATAAGAAACAGGGCATCATGGTAGTCAGAAATATCAGAAAAGGGTCAGGAATGGTTGGAAGGAAGTCAGAAGTGTGACCTGGTTTTTGGTATATAACAAATTAAACCATTAACTGTCATCTGTAAATTGGATGTTAAGAAAAAAGAGAGTGCAACACATAAGCTGAAGTTGTTGTCCACTTTTGACCCTCTATCTTCTGGTAGTGCTTAAACATGTTTCTAGAGATATCTCTGGGGTCTCTGATTATTACCCCTGCCCCTACCGCATTACTATCTGCCCAGGAACTCTAGGTCTACCTGGAAACAAGTTTGTGACATTGACTAACATAAGCATCTGGATTGTCTCTCACTTGAGGCTAGCATAACATAGTGAAATTACATGTTCAACAGTGATTGCTGACCCTATAACAAAAAAATGTCAATCACATATACAGGTCAATTAAGGACATGGAATTATTTGAACTCTGCAACTATTGATAATCAGTTTGCCTTTCTCTCACATGCTTCCTAATCATGGGTAAATTAGAGGAGAAATCCTTGATATATTATTCCACTTGCAGTCTTTTTAAGGTACTACATATTGTTTATTCACTGTGGGTGCCTGTAATCTTGCCTTAGTTTCACTCAGGAGAAGCTGTATACATGGCCATTGATGGGTGTCTGCTGTATGGTTGACTACAGTAATAAGCCATTACATGCTGTACTGTCAGAAGACAGTCTTCAAACCCTGATAGAACAGTACAAGTGGCTGTATAATATTCCTGTATAACCATTTGCATACAGTTATGGTGTGCAGCCCTAGGAAAAACTGTCTTTGATGTCATGGAGACTACATCATTTATCTTAACAAAGCATTGAAGATACACATGATACAATATCCTGAACTAGCCCCAAGCAGTAAAAACACCAGTACAAAAGGCTCCATTGATTTATATTTAAATTTAGCATTAGTTGGAATTTATTAATTGTTGCATGCTGTGTATTTGAGCTTAGAGCTCCTTACATGGCATTGAGGAAGTTCTCTGTGCTTCACATCATATAGAGTTAAGGGTTTGGTAAGGAGTTGTTCTGTCCTTTATTTTTATGCTGAAAGAAAAGCATCCCTCCTGATTTAAAATAGTTTCAAAGTAGATAATGCTTGAATGTTAGTAACTTCCAAAATATGGCTATTTCCTGATATGCTTCTGACCTTTCTGCCCATTTCCATTCATCACTAATCTCTGAACTATTGTTCAAACCATTTGATGCTCATTATACAATACTATTTCTATGTACCCTTCTGCTTTGATACCTGTCTGCTCATGTTTCTGGTACTTTTATTATGTGTCAAGGACTTTTATTATCACAATTAGCAATACTCATATTGAAGTAGCTCAGTTCTGTACTCTAGTCTTCAATCCAAATATCAACTAAGATCCCACCTAGTCTCCTGATTAAGTTCTGATTCACTTTTGTCTTCTAACTTTCCAACTTCCTTTCAACTTCCCTTCCAGTTGACTTATGTCAACTAGTCTTCCTTGTTCTTGACACTAGACTTGGTCTCTAGTTGTCAAACACTGTAAGTGTCATGAAATTGCCCTTTCTTTTTGACAGTTATCATTATCTCATACTATTCCTCTATTGTTACAAGAACATGCTTGAAATCTTGTGAACCAGGCCTACCTCTCCTCAAACAACTATTTCAACTATCATCCCTTGCACTTATAAGATATAGTGGTTTCACCACAGATTCTAGGTGTAACACCCTTCACCAACAGCCACATACCCATACCTCATATGTCCTTAAACAATCTTCATCATGGTAGACACTAGTAGGACTTTGCAGATCCCATCCAATCCCAAATTCTCACAAACCAACCCTATCTATGCCCATGGCTATCATCAGACAACTGAACTGGCCCCTGAGCCCAGCACTGTAGGGTTCTTGACACTCCTCTGGATAGCATTCCATATCCTGATCCAGGCAGTCATAGGACTTGTCTCAGTAGGAGAACAAACAGCCATCACAACAGAGAAACTGGCAAACAAACTGGCATCAAAGAAGGCTTTACCTGTAGAATCACCAGAATCATTTGATGGTGACCCAGGCAAGGTTGAGGACTTCATAAATGCCCTCAGTTTAAACTTCAAGGCCAAGGACATCACAGATCAATCAGCAAAGATTGTCTATGCCCTTTCACACATTAAAGAGGGAACATGTGATGTTGCTACCAACTGAGCAAACCTGCAGAGGAAACTCATTGTTGATTAAAAGAGAAACCCAACAGCTAATGCAGGAAATGGTCACTTCTATTCCTGATATCAGTTCACTGCAGGAATCATAGCACAGTTCCAGATTGCTTCCTCCAAGGAAAAAGCACAGGCTGAACTTTGAAGGCTGAACCAGGCCAAAGGAACAGTTGATGAATACATCAACTTTGAAACCTTGGCAACAATTAGAAAGTATGATGATGAAGCACTTCTATCATACTTTAAGGAAGGATTACACCCAGCAACACAACCTGTGGTCAGACATATTTGACCACAGCCTGTGACCCTAGCAGAATGGTACAAGGAAGTGGCAGAAGAAGACATGATTAAACAGATGGATAAGGGCCTGTTTGGATCCCTAGTTTACTCCCATGTACATGCTTTGGTCTCGGCTTCATGAAATCAGCATTTAAGCTAAGCCAACTCCCACAGGCTTTCTGGCTTTGTCACCATGTGTCACAGGCAATGACTGTCATTAGATTTGGATTAGACTGACCTTCAATCCTGTTCAATTTGTATTCTACACCTCTTTCCTCACAAACTATGGCACAAATAAGTCCACTTCTCCTTTGCAAGCATGTCTCAGAGCTATCTTCAAAGGAAGGACAACAAAAAACAGTCTTACAAGCTTTACTTCTTGCAGTCACAGCTGCTGCTGCTTCAATTACCTCTGTAGCACCCCCAAAAAAGTGAGATTAGGGAGGTATAGATGGGTGAATTGAAGGTACATGAGGAGAGCCCATGAGTTTTATAAGAGCAGGAACAGGATTAGTGAGCAAGCAAAGGTTGAATGACAAGCACTCAATAGATTGTGTTTGTCATGCACAAAGCTGATGCTGGGCATAAGCGAGGTGCAACCAAACACGATATCAGCTTGGCTTTGGCTTAAGGCCTGAGAAATTGGTTTCTGGCTGCTGAGCTATCTCAGAGCTTTGATTTTGACAGGCATGCTTAGCTCAAGCCAGGGATTCAAACAGGCCCTAAAGGAAACAGATCCTAACCAGAACCAGAATAGTGGGAAACCACCACAAGGAAGGCTGCTACCATTGAATACCCAGAACCATCAGCTGACACCCAAGGATCCTAATGCCATGGACATTGATCATTCTAAAAAGGAATATGTTTGTTTCAAATGTGGACAGAAAGGACATATAGAATTCTTCTGCCTAAACAAATATACCAAGCTCAGCACTAGGGCCATGGACATGACTGGAACCTATAATGTAGGAAGCATGACCTGAGAGCAAAGGGACAACCTCATGCAATCCCTACAGGATTTTCAAGGAGGCCAGAAGTTAGCACAAACTTGCTGGCCCAGGACATTTTAGCTTCTTCTGTAAATATTCTGGTTTGAAATTCAATGATATTCTATTAAAGCTGAAAGACAAAGTGCAAAAATTTGGGATTAAAAAGGTGCAGTTGTCTGTAGGGTAGAATAACAATAAAATTGCTTTACTGCCTTTACAGGGTGATCACAACCTCTTAAGTTTGTGAGGGCAAGTCTGAAATGAAATTTTATTCAAAAATGCAGTACAAAATGCTCAAGATATATTAAAAAGGATGTTTGACACTATGCTAGCTAGATGTAGTGAATGGTCTTCCTTTTCATTAACCTAGCTGCAGACTCATTGTGATGGTCTTCCTTTCTCTGGAGCTTTCAATGTCAATTTGTTATAAGTAGGGATAAGGTCTCACTCAATATATACTCTCAATTCTCTAAGGGTGGTCTTCCTTCCCTTGGAAATGCTAATAATCTCTATGAAACTAACTGGGATGGTCTTCCTATCCCTTAAATTCCCCAAGCACAGTGGTCTTTCTTTTTCCTGAAATTGAACTTTTCACTAATTAAGTCAGGAGGGATGGTCTTCCTATCCCTCAGACTTCTTAGTTCAATGTAACTAACTCAGGACTTGGTCCTGGAATGTTATTGTGTTGTGTCAAGGCCCTTGCCCTCTTAAAGTAGTGTGTATGATTGTTTTCACTCTCAAGTACCTAGCTCTAGCTAGAATGTCCTACACCAAAACTGAACTGAGATTAGCTTGCATCTCTTGAATTAGTGCTGCAGGAGCCAAGGGGCTTGTCACTGCAGGTTGCATTGTGAGAGAACAGGGGTAAAATTCTTGTTAGTTCCTTCCTTTCCTTGTTCTCAGGCTTTTATCCCATCCTAGATTGCTATTTTTAGCTGATTCCTTGGCTAGGTTCTCAGTTCACTCATATGTTGGAGATCTCCACTAGAGTTTAAATGTTTATTCTCCAGGATGGCATCTTACCAGTGTCTTTTCTTTCTATTTCACTCTCTTTCTCAGAGCCTAAACATGTGTCTGGGCACACTATCTATTTGGGCTGCCCCTATTTATATTCTGTCATAGACCAATAGGCTTTCTTACTTAGGTTGTTACAATTTTCCTTTACAAGTAACCTGCTATGCAATGTCCTTTTCTTTATTTAGAACAGTTATAACAAGAGTAGCTATATTTGGACTAGCCAACAGTAACAGTAGTTATACTTAGTATATTGTGCACAGACCATTGTAGATTACTATAACTAGCCCTCTGTACTCTGGTCTTGCTTCTTAGCTTGACTGGGCAAATATAGCCTCAGTTATATCTTTGCTCAGACCCCCAGAACCCAGAACCAACTCAAACCTCTTAGACCTAGTCTAGAGACTCATCAAACCTAAGCTTCTCTCAGACAGAGACTTAGAAACTCAATAGTTGTCCTATCAATCAGGAAGCATGTCTGAAACCAAACTCAAGAACAAAGCATGTGGTATCACCACTGTTATATTGAACTCTGAACCCTGATACAACAAACTTTGCTTTGAACCTATGACAAAGGCTCAATTACCATAACATAGGCAGTGTAGCTTTTTGTATTTCATTTCTCTTCATTCTGTGTCCTGCTTGTGTACAACCAATGCTACAGTCACTTTTGTATGATGTTCTAAATAAGTTTCCATTTCTTTCTTTATGTGTGTCATGAACTGGTCTTCCTGGGATATATCCCAGAGGTTCTGGACAGATAGAGTGCATGAGGTCACCAGAGAGAGACTCTGGAGTCTCCGGGGATATCTCTGGTAAATGCATTTGAGTGCTACCAGGGTAAGAGAGTCAAGATGGGCTTATGTGCTGCACCTCCTTTCTTCCTAACACCCAATTTACAGATAACAGTGAGTGAGCTGATTCAGGTATAGTGGGGATCAATACTCAACTTCCTGACTGAAAGGTTGGTCAGGAGGGATCTCCAGAGACCAGAGATCTCATTGAGTGCATAGTACAATGATGAGAAGGATAATACGAGTAGAGATGATAGAGGATGATTTAGAGGTAATTAGAGACTTCATAAGGGTGTTGAGGACAATATATGTATGTGTATAATTAACAAACTGAAGTACTACAATACATTCAAAGTACTTAAATACTAGAAAGTCTTAGTAACCAGAGTAATATGCAAAGCACTATAATCATACTAGTGCAATGGAGAAGTAAGTGTGTTAAGAAAGAGAGAGCATATGATGAGGACTAAGGGATATGAATTGAATGTTAACACAAAGAGATATACTATGAAAAGTATAGTGTGTGGCTGAAATGAGGTGAGTTGGAAATGGACCAGAGTAAACTTGAGTAAACCTGGAGATGAGCAAAAAGTTGGGATAGTGTTGGGATTGATTGTGAGCAATGGAGGGATGGCACATGCTGCACTGTATAGGGATATGACAATGTGTAACAGTTAGGCCTTACACCTGAAGCCAAAAAAAGCCAGCTTTGTCTGGGTTTGGCTGTGATATAGTTATCCTCAGGCTCAACTCAGCCATGTTGGTTTCATCCAGGTTCCAGATGACAGGAGTTCCCTTCTATGCTAGCTAGACATGCTTTCCCCAGTACTTAGGGCTTTGTTATTGTACTTCATCCTGTCATAGCTAGTTGCTTTTGCTAATATCATAGTTTGGATACCAAGATGTAATTTTTCCTTATTATTCAGGTGTATATCTGCATCAGGCATATCAGAATGAAACAGTCAAACCAAGAACAGTAAAATGGACTGCATGACAATTGAGAATGCCTAAGCCAGATATGGCAATAGGCATTCTTGATATCTGGGCACATGACAAACAGCATCCAGAGGTCTCTGCAAAAACCATCCAGGAGTTTAACAACTTAGATGACAATGAAGTTATAGAGGCTCTTGAAGAATTAAAGGAACCAAAGCAATATATCAGGAGAACCAATGGCAATCATATGGACATCAACTTGGTTGCCACCACCCTTGGTGATCAAAGGAAATACAAGATCTCAGCTCTCCTTGATAGTGGTTGTACTGGAAGTTGCATAGACTCTGCATTTATGAAGGAAAATGGGATAAACACTAAGAAATATCCCAGACCAATTCCTGTATACAAGGCAGACAATGCAATCAACTCTGGAGGACCTATAACAGAATATGTTGAATTACTGATCAAGATAAAAGACCACCAGGAATGTCTGGGCCTAGCAGTATCAAATCTAGGAAAGGCCAAGATATTCATTGGACATGAATGGTTGAAACTACACAATCCACAAATTGATTGGAGAAATTCAACCCTAGAGTTCATCTGCTGCCCAATTGAATGTACACTGTTAAACCTGCCAGAAGATCCAGATGCTGACTACCAGGGCCCTGACAAACCAGAGATTGAAGGAGAAAACTCCTTATTGTAGATCTCAACCAAGAAATGGAAATCCATGCTTTTCAGACCACAGCCTCCAAGATTTCCAAAGAGGAATCCAAGAGGAAAAAGGCAAAAACATATGAGGAAGTGATTCTCAAGACATATCATACATTCAAGGATGTGTTTGAAAAGGAGTCTTTTGACATGTTACTACCAAGATATCCAGGGAATCATACTATTGAACTGATCCCTGATGCCAAGGTACTAGATTGCAAAATGTATCCTTTGAATCCAGCAAAACAAAATCAACTTAACAAATTCCTCACTGAAAACCTTGAATCAGAATGGATAAGACCCTTGAAATCTCTTATGGCATCTCCTTTCTTCTTTGTCAAGAAAAAGGATAGTTCATTGAGACCAGTACAGAATTACAGAAGGCTAAATGACATCACAGTCAAGAACTGCTACCCACTACTACTCATCCAAGAACTTATAAATAAGCTACAGAAGGCAAGGTACTCCACAAAACTGGATGTTTGATGGGGCTTCAACAATGTACAGATTAAAGAAGGAGATGAATGGAAGGCAGCTTCAGAAAAAACAGAGGGTTGTTTGAACTGCTTGGAATGTTCTTTGGCCTTACCAATTCACCTGCAAAATTCCAAACCATGATGAACACTATCTTCAAGGAAGAGATTGATGATGGATATGTTATCATCTATATGGATGACATCATGATCTCCACAGCAACACTCAAGGAACATGGGGTCATGGTCAAGTGAGTGCTTCAGAAACTACAGAAGCACAAGCTATTCCTTAAACCAGAAAAATGCATGTCCTATACATGAAAAGAGAATGGCCTTTTGTCCCTGATTTTCTTAGTCAGTAAGGACCCTTTTTAGTCTGCAATTTACTGATACGCCCCAGGCGGATCTATACCTAAACACTAATGAAATACTAAATATCAGCATCAAAGTGTATGGTATTGGATGAAGACATCTAGCTACAGAACAACAGTACAGAAATAAAATCCTAAGTACTATAAAGAACGGGCTAGCTAGAACGAAGGACGACGCAGAACGTAGCTACGCTGAGTATTACACCGGCATTCGGAACCCGGGGGAACCGATACGGCTAAGCCGTAACCGAGAACGGCTATAGCGCAGCAGAACCGAAAGGACGGTGGTAGTTGTTTGGCTGCAGACGTGAGCCCAAACAATAACACACAATGTGGGAATAAGAAACATAGGAGATCGTCGCACGAAAGTAAGACTGACGGACGATCATAGAAACATGGAAACAAAATAATATTGACTAGAATACACACGGCTATGCTAAGCCAGTAAGAGACCTACAAGACACCGAAAGAAGGGAGATACAGAAGAGAGAAGGATTATTCATGTTTAGACACGCTCCGAAGAAGAGAGCGAAGTAGAAGAGAAAGACTCCGGTGAGACAACCGCCCGGAGTATAAATGGAGATAAACACGCGAGCGCTAGTAAGCGATGTCCGAAATACGAGCGAACCGAGAACCAGAACAGAAATGGGCTAAGAATAACCCTCCAGTGTAAGATAAAAACCCGAGGACAAGGAAGAAAAAGAGCAACAGGGATTTCGCCCCCGTTCTCTCACAACGCGATCCGCAGTGACGAGCCCCTTCGCTCCTGCAACGCTAAGTCGGAGAGCTTAAGTGAATCTCAGTTCGGTTCTGAATTTATAAGTGCTAGCTAGACTTAGTATTTTGAGAAGAAGAACCACCTTATACTCTAAGCTAAGAAAACAACGAACTAAATACTATATAACGAAGCCAGGACTAAGTCCTTGAGCATTACTTGAGAATTGAGGAGTCAAAGGGAAAGGAAGACCATCCCTCTTGGCTTAATTAGCAAAAAGTGCGATTTCAGGAGAAAGGAAGA
>JASFDH010002693.1:0-10241 GCA_036937195.1 Nidularia pulvinata | reverse complement strand
GGACTAGGATAGTGGGTGGTGCAGCACATAAGCTGAAGCCAATGTCCTACATTGTCTAGCATCTCTAGGTATCATAGTACTTGCTCCTTGGCCATACTGTCCTTCTTGTCTGGTCATGTTTGGGTCTTGACAACCATCCCTTGTGCATCTGAAGTATGTGATATTACAGAAATTAAGCCAGTAGTTGTAGAGTCAAAGCTAAATCAAGAGTTCTGGATTTCATGATTCTGTGAAGACACTTCCCACTTGATAGGGACCATTTTCAAGTTGCTAAGCCCCTTTTGTTAAGGCAGTCTTTGGTTTGATGAGCCTTAACAAGAGAAAAGGTTTAAGTTCTTGAGGTTTGAAGGGATTCAAGAAGTTCAATGTTACTTGGCTTATATTTGCCTAGATCAAGCTGGGGAGCAAGATCTGAGCACAGAGGTCTAATTGTAACCTAGAATTGTCTATGCAGTATAATATTGGCTTGACTAAATATAAGTGTTTATGTGATGATTGTCTATTTAAAGAAAAGAAAGTTACATAACAGGTCTATATAACCAAGTAAGGATTTGTGATATACAATGCCATTCCAAAGACTCCTACCAAAAGTATTTCTTCCAGACAGAAATTGTAGAGTCTATTTCATATATAATATTTAAAGATGAGTAAATCTTCTGAAATGTGATCTATGTAGCCAGTTACTGCTATTAAAAGGCCAAAAGTCACTAAAATTGTTGCAGAGCCATAGAAACAAAAATGAATACAAGAAAGTGGTGAAGAGAAACCAGGCAAAGCAGCAGGGTATACAGTCCAGCATAGTGATTTCAATTCCTTCCTTGGAACTAATTGTGATGACACAAATCAGAAAATGGGAGGAGATTAGGATGGGAATACCTCAGAAAGGCATAGATGAATGGTGGGATCCTTTTCAGGTTACAGATAATGAGCAATTCTGGAGGAAATGGATGGAGATGAAGAGGGGAAATTTGAAGAAGCACAGGTTGATATATCTGTAGAAGAAGTCAATGTAGGAGAAAGGCAGCCATGAAAATGGGCATGTCAGCTACATCAAAGGCATCAAGACAAGGGCTGCCAACCAAGAGGCACCAAGGACCTTAACATTTACTAGGTTGGAGGAACCAAAGGGGGAGTAGTCTACCCTGGCATCTTCTGCTTGTAACCTCTTGAGGTGTTCTGTGTGTGTGCTGCTCTCCTCTCTAGCAATTTACAAGAACATTGCCTACTATACTGTGAAAGTAGGATAGCTTACCTACTTTAGATATCCTTTACATTGTCCCACTCCTCTTCTATTGTGCTGTTGAGTTTATCCAGGGTGTCTGAACATCCCACCTGTGTAAGGGAGCAGGTAAATAAACAACCTGTTTAAGCTTAACTCCTAGAAGAAACAATAGAGAGGGTTGACCTCGGAAGTGTCTGCCTCCTGCTCGAATTTTCCTGCACTGTTTGATAATCACACAGGTGTCGATTGTCTCCGAGCCAGAGAAAGGGCTCTATGAGGATCAGCCGGAATGAATTTATAACAGCAATGAGTGGGAATTACCAGTAGAGATGCCTTCAGAAGTCTCTCCTTTCCATGGTGCAACAACGGAGCGAGTACATGAGTCATATGTGCTTAAATGGATGCAATATACACTTGGAGTATATTGAATGCATCGCGCGTGCACTGCTGCTATCTGATCATGGAAGGAAAGGCTCGGAATTCACTGCTAGTGAAGATCTCCAGAATTTACGGATGGAGAAGTAGTCAGAACATAGCCCCCTCCGCGTGAACACGATCATGGATAGCAAGTACCTTGCAGATCTGTGATCTTAACCCCTCACCTTCCCCCAATTCTGAAAGGTCTCTTTCTTCTATACAAGAAGCTAATTCCAAACTACGGTCAACAATCGATCCTATGATGAACAAGATGGGTAGTGGCTCATAAGTTTCTGGAAGGTTCGTTCAGAACGCACTGTAGCCATCAATATCTTAGGAGCCGCGCTTCTTCACCCACCCAGATGTCCAGCACTTATATGTTCGCGTATGAGAGGCAGAGTCCGATGGCAGGCAGAATAGGATTCCTAATCACAGTTTGCATAGCCACGGAGCCGGTCTAATCGCCATAGCGCGCCGGATTCTGCTCTCCACTACTAGGTACCACGTGAAGCACTTCGATTTCGGTTGCTTCAATCGTCGACTCCAATTCAGCAGCCGCTTCGCCTATCCGAGAAGCATGGTTTTCGAGTGGGAATGTTAAGGCCACGAGTAAGGTCAATGGTCTCCAGCAGCTGTTTGCGCTAGCCGCGAGGCTACGTGGCTCTTCTTGTCTGTCCGTCCTTATCGCCTACCCCTAGATGTGCCACCCTTGTGTCAACGTCTCCTTCAGCACTTTATGTGTTTCGCTTTGGCGTGTACGGGCCATGAACATTGGAGGGGTGCAGGTGCTATTCTGCAATGCAATGCGAAACCATGACATCCATCCGTTGCTTTCCGCTCTCTGCTACACTCCACCTGCTTCGGCATCGCGTTTATCATCTTCGAGGAGCTGAGGATTCGCTTAGAGATATGACTGCCACGAGAGAGAGTCTGCGGCTGCCAGCCCCGTCAGTCTTGATGAGAGAGATAAAGAAAGTCGAGATTACGCATACCTGCCGGTCTGATGGTTCCAGAATCCCTTTCACTGTCGTCGAGAAGCTCACACTTCGATCACAGATGTAGATGTCACGAGTGAGAATTGGCCGCTGCTATTGGAGTCATTATCTACAAAGAGGTACAACCGAAGGAAATATGATTCGTACTTGTTGCCCGAGTCCAGCGCTCCTGGACCACTTTGGCCGAGCTAAGAATCTGCTTGGAGATGTATGGCCCAGTTAATGGCTGGTATTAGCGTCAGCATCTAGAAGAAAGATGGCGAATGGAACGATGCTACATGCCGTCGTCCTGTTGATGGCATCTTTTCGTTCACCCACACTCCAGAAACGTGGACCACGGTTTCGTATGAGCCACGGGTACGAGTTGCAACTATTGGTCATGTCAGCATCGAGAACAAAGATGAAGAATGGCATGATCCTACACACCTATTAGTTCCCGGATCCCAGCACCTCTTTCACCCGCTTAGACGAGTACTTTCGTTCCAAGAAGTACGAGTCACGAATAGGAGCTCGCAACTATCAATTGTGTCAGTATTGAGGACAAAGATGAAGAAAATCATTATCATACCTACCTGTTAGTGCCACGATCCCGATACCTCTTTTACTATCTTCGACGAGCACAGGTTTCGCTTCGAGAAGTGCGAGCCACGAGCGTCAATATGTGACTGATAGACATACGAGTCGTATCAAGTCGTATCAGTCTCAATAAGCAAGATAAAGGAAGGCAAGAAATGCACACCTAGAAATCTCCTGGCCCCAGTACCTCTTCTCACAGTCTTTGACGAGCGCAGGCTCGGTTCCAGACAGAGCGGCTACAATGCGACTGCTAGTTGCATCGGTCTCAAGAAAGACAAGTAAGACAAAGTTGCATACCGGTCGGTCGCATAATCACAGCAACTGATCTGTCGTCCCTATCGTCTTCGAGGCCTGCGGTAGCCCGACGTGCGATCAGCGTTTATGAGGATGTAACATGCTGTTACTCGCGTCAGTTCCAGAGGAAAGACAAAGCATGGCCATACATACAGTGCTTACAGCTAATTGTTAATCGATAGACCCACTTCACCAAAAAATAGACCAGGATTTTTGTTTATACTGGTGCCTGTACAAATAGATCCAACCCAAATCAAGCACATAGTCCGGGGCACGTGATCATACTCTTGAGAATTCCGAATCCAAATTTGAACATCGTTTTGAATTTGAACAACATTCGGAACCTTCACTCTTATTTTAAAATATGATGTTGAAATAACACCAATAAGACGGCTAAAACCGCTATTGAGGTGACAAACGAGTAACGAACTACAAGTAAACTACAAGTGCTTATATGTAAAATACGTAGCCGTTATGTACAGAATACAGAATACAAATGAAGCATAATATGGAAAACAGTGTCCATCCACATACCAATACGACCTGTAACGGTCCGACGTCAGCCGGACTTCTAGTGGAGCAGGCGTCAAGGTCGTATTTCCAACATATGATTGTAGGAAACTGTCGACATATCTCCCTTAGGTCAAATGATAGATTGTAGCAATATCTGCATCAATGATACCTCTCAAGATCCAGAAAGCAACAGGGATTTCTAAAGAACTGTCAATCAGGTCTTGGCACTTCCACAAACATTGGGGTGTGTAGTATGGAAATTATTGCGAGCAGGAGATCATGTATTGCATCATCTGCTTGATTTGGGTTAGCTCTGTTTGTACAGGCACCACTATAAACAAGAATCCTGGGCTATTTTTTGGCAAAGTGGGTCTATCGATTAACAATTAGCTGTAACAGCTAAACCCGACCCGCGTTTTCTGAGCTCAAATTTTGAGATTTTGCAAAATCCTTTCAGATTAGGATAGAAACCTAGCTAAATTAGCGTAAATCTGTATTGTCCGAAATCTTCAATGTCACGTGATCATTTTCCAGATTTTGGGTGTAGAAAACCGAAAGTTATGCTTGTATATACTGCTGTCCTGAGGCATGACAAAGGGAACGAAGAGATCACAACAAGCAAAAACCCATCGAGCATCCGGAGGAAAGGATTTGGCTATGGATTCATGTCAGAGGATCCCTTTGAGGGACTTCGAGACCCCGATTTTAAGCTCGATGATGATTGTACCAGTAACGTGGACTCAGAAGACCAATCATTATTTGCAAATGATTATCTGCTATTGATAATGCAGTATAAGTTTCGGACATGAAAGAGGCTGAGGGGCAGGCAAATTCAGATGCGAACACACAACTTCTACGCTCATCAGCTGCATTGGAACTATTTCTAAAAAATATACGCCTTCTATATGGAGTAATTAATAATAATTAAATTAAAGGTCCTCAGGGTCCAAATTCCAGATTTGGAGGTAATGAAAAACTTCAAACTTGGAATTTCGAGAAAAAAATCAGATAGTTGGAAAGCTTTCGTTAATCCGAGTCGATCCCGAAAGTTTTTGGAGAAAAATAACTATCTATATAAGTGTAATTACAATATCAAATTTCGGGGAGTTCGGAGGTCGGTTTTGAGCGTTAAGCACTATACCTGTTTGGCTCTTGGTTCCGAGGTCTACTTCACGGCCTTCACCAAGCTCGGGATTCGTTCCCAGGAGTATGAACCACGTGTACGATTATGTAAATACTATCTAAGTCAGTCTAGACGAATGATAAGGAATGCCAGCTTAATACCTACCTTGCGGTCCTCTGAGCCCATCATCCTGCTTAGTTTTGGATGAGCTTGGATTTCGCTTTGAAATATACATGCTAAGAACAGGGTCTACGACCCCTACTCGTCTTAGTTTTTAAGTATATGGTCCTTCAACAGGAGCGCTATGAGTCCAGGTGTGAGTCTGCGGATGCTATTCGTGTCATTATAGCCAGATGAAAGATAAAGAAAGTATGACAATATATACCTGACCGTAGTAGTCCTGTCCACTTTGCAGGTCTCCTGAGCGCGAAGTGTCAACCACAGGGCAAGAATCAGCACATGTGCGGACGAACAACATGCTAGTGTGAAAAGATGTTTCAGAAAGCGGGAAAAAGATAGCACAAATAGCACTGCAGAGGACTGATCAGCTAAAGTGAGCGAGTTCTATCCAACAGACACACGATACTCCTTGCTCGCTACTGATGAGCTGGCAGTTATATGCACCCAGGGTATTTATGCTCTTTAGATGCCAGAATGAAGGTAAAAAGATAGGCATACTTACCTGTGCAACCAGCCAGGCCCAACTTTCGTTAGACTACGAAGCTAGTGCACTAATCACATCAGAAGTCGAGCAAATCAAAGTACGAAAGATGCACAGACTTTATAGGTGAGATGGGCGGAGGTAACCATACATTCATCTCATCCACCTAATTCCAATTTCCACAGGACCGTCTGCATATTCCTAGCCTGGTCCAACCTTAATCTTGCCGTCTCCATGGGTGCCAGCAATACCATTGGCAGGGTGGGGAATTGGATGCAATAGACAGTAGTGGGAGTCAGAGCATTTTCAAAACTCATCGCCCACAACTCTAATATTATCGACGAGTGGAAGTCGATTTACAGCGTGTCCGAGGTTGGTTGACTTTGAAGCATAGTTGACCCTGTTACGGATGAGGGTTGCAATTTATGAGCTGAAAGCGCAGTCCGGACCGGGTCCTGAGGATAAAGCCAAACATACAAACACACGCAACTCGAACTGTAACTTCACGCAAGCACTTGACTCCGCGGCCTATAGCCGGGACTGAAATACACAACTAACGCTTGCTCTATGGATCGTTGTCTTACCCGAGACCCTGAAATTATGCGTGTCTCGTCGCTCTTGAAAGCTTCTCCCTGAATATTGAAATATGTTCCACAATTACTGATACCTCATTCATGGCCTTACTAACTTTTATCTCTTTTCCAGATCGCTTATTGGCTAACAAATCATGGACTTGTGGCATGTAATTTTCCGAGCTGTGCAGAAACAGGTTCCTAGCAGTAGCGGCGGAATGAAATTTCATAAAGATCAATGTCATGTTTGGTTACTTCCCAAGAACACTTTATTTGGATGCACTTCAATGCACGGACATCGTGAAATATAAGCTTTGTGTGACAATACATATTTTTTGCTGCAAACTGTGTAACCTCGGTATGGAGGCATCATGACTCAAGAGGTATGCTATTATATATAACATCTAGGTAGCATTTGATCTTAAGGCTTAAAGAACTCCAAGTTGGCTCCCTCTTTATTGAGTTCTGAAATTCCCTGAGTATCCTTACTTCAAACCAGCAAATTTATGAGTAGAAACAGTGGGTGCAGTTCAAATGGACACACATACATTTTTGTATCCTCTGTGTTTTCCTGTTCTTTGGAACTAGATTTACACCAATAAATGTTGCAGCTGTAGCAAAATCTTTCATTAGCAATGAGGTTTATGGAGGAGTCAACAATGACCCACTTGAGCAACACACCCTGGATTTTTTTCAGGCTCTCTGTCGCATGACCCCAGTCAGACCCTTCTTGTCCATCGAACTATTTATTATGCTTCATGAGGGATGCTGCAATATTGAAAACCAGGCATTGGCCCAGGTATTTTTCCAACAGGCTCTTGGTGAAGCTGACATGGCTCTACTCACAATCCAATTAGACAACCCAGAAGAAAATGCATGATAGAGTGAGATTCATATGGTGTGGTCTCTCCTGACTGCTGATTTCTTGGCTAAGACACCCTCAGCAATGCTGGTGCTAGCGGCAAATGCCTCTCTGCATCGATCATGTCCTACAGCACCCAGCATGGAGCATGTACCACTGCATGCTCTAGCTCCTCCATATATGATCTCTTGTCAAGGATTTCATACCTGCAGGCTTTGAGCATTCCATTCTCCTTGTAAATATTGCACAATTCACAGTCGTCTTCACCATATATATCCCAGGTCCTGAACATATTTACCTTGTCAGAAAAGCTCCGAGCATTGAGCATGTCATTATCATGGAAGCACCACATATGCAGCACATCTCAAACTGACACCTCTGAAGAGCATGGGATGATGATATGTCTCAGATATAATGTCTCTGGATAGAGATAGCAGTATGGTGTACCAAGCTTAGTTACTGTTACTTTTATACCTGAGTTTGGCAAAAATCAACACCCATTCGTACACTTTATTTTACTCAAGTATTTATTTCTCATCCAACAAATATTTTTACATATTGGAATTTTCAAGATGGTTTCCCTTCCATAAATACAAGACTCATCTCAATGTCCTAAGTATTTCATGAGTTGTGGAAGGATTGAGCTTAAGTGACTCGTTTCCTATAAAGGCATAGTAATCGAAATTCCCGAAACTGAGTGGGTTGTTTTCCTAGACCCTTGTGAATTGGCCACTGGTAATATATTATAATAGTATTACTATATTCAGATGAGACAGTGACAGGGCATTTTATGGTTCTCTGTCCTCAGATTTTGCCTAAAATTCATGTAAACAGCGTTTCAAAACCTTGCAGGCAATCTATCTATCCATCAGTAATATTACGGTAGCTTTCAACTACATTCTAAAAAAAAAAAAAAATGTCCGCCATAGATTTAGCTGCTGTACAAAAGTAACGGTAGCTAAGCTCGGCACACCAAAGCAACCTCCGATTGGCAAAACAGTCATCATGATACGTTAACTGACTTACGTCCTGGACGCTTTCCACAACGCAGATCACCGCTCGCTTTGGTAGGATCCAATATACGTTGATGGACTTGTAGGATGCGCGGACTCAGATGTGCGTGTAGTGAGAGGTGCAATTTGAATGACCACAACACACGTGCCTCCGAATCAGGAAAATTCAACATGATAAAATTCGCAAATATCCATCACTGAACCAACTTAACCAGATGAATCAATTGAAGCAAAATTGTGAATAAATGATAAATGATTTGATTTAATTGTGTTGTATTACAATGGATGTCCAGAGAATATTCAACAAGTAGATTAAATTTACTCAATGAATGCCATTTGCATCAAGGCTCTATTCAGATATTTTAATGGCAATGCATGTGCTGAGATTTCGAATTCAGTCCGGTAGACTAAAGAAGATCGCCGATTGTGGTCATATGCGAATCAAAAGTAAGAAACTTGACACCACGCTCTACTTGCGCATTGCTTCCAAGCAACGCCCAAGGTGAAGTATAAGTATTAAGCAGACCTGGCAGCGCTGGCTGCATACTCGAGGAATCAGGATACTTAGGCTGTATATCACAGCAAGAACTGCGTCAGGAATACCATGAGTTAGAGCTTCCGCTCAAAACGGATGGAAAGAGGTCAAAACGAGGGAGAACTTGCTCGTATGGGAGTAGGAAGGCTCGATATCGTGAACTGGGACCCTATACAGCGGAAAGCGCAGTTAATTGCCCGATAATTTAAATTTAGTTCTCTTAATGAGACAAACCTGACGCACCTCTCATGACTGATAACTAGTGGAGATTAAATTCAAGTTTCCCAAAAATACCGCTGTTATTTGACAGAGGCAATCAATATTGGAACAAGAAATATTTGATTAAATGCTTTGTATACATACCTTTACATGTCCACAGACTGTTTCTGCTTGATTTCTGCCGGCAATTGCACCAAATCATTGAGGACCGAAGGCCTCTAAGCTTTCGCATACTATTTCAAAGATGCAGTGTAGTATATCCTCATGCTCTTCTCCTGGCGATGATACCCCATTTAAGTGTAGGTAGCACTAACCACGAGCTGATGTCGTGACGCAAGCTAGACGCGATCGTATGGAATCAGTCGAGTTCAGGGGTCCATACAAAGACAGATTAAACACACCTCTCTCCATCTCGTATACGCTGGGATAGCTCTTGTAGGCAGAGTAACAGCGGAGGCTTGGTAGCATGCTGGGAGCATAGATAACGAGTGGAAAGCGGGCCTAGGTCCGCTGGATGTCGATAAGATTTAAATCTGATTCCTCCTTGAGGATTGACTCGAACTCTCCTTCTCGTACAACTAAAAAAACAAGAGGCTAAGATGAAGGCATGGACTGCAGCAGGATACAGAGGAAGTACCAACTGTCATTCATCCCTCGTCGTCTCTCAATCCCAAAAGCCGCACTTGTCTCATGCTCATCAACCATCCTTCAGCGTTCCTCAATCATTACTCAATCGTCCTTCTAAGAACGTAAGCTTGGTTTAGGACGACTGGATCGCAGGTATGTGACAGGAGCCGTATAGGCGCAGTCCTACTGGGCACCATGTCGATATACCTATGAATAGGAAGGAAAATATACCCAACCAGTGGTCGCACACTCCCAGCAGCCTCTCGTTCCAAATTCATATTAGCACAGTTCACTAGCCATAACAGGCCCTTTGGATATATAATGTGCACAAGATCCAGCACAGATCCATAGAACTGAGGCCAGAAGAATAAGAGAGTCGCTGTGGTGAAAGAGGTCAAGCTTCCAGTAGGATCAGTTCGAGATTCCGCAATCGCCGGACCTGGATGCCGAACCAGGCCGAACTTCGCCTATTGTAGAAGGAGCCGGCGGCTGGACACGCTTCGCGGTCGTGGTGACAAGTGGTTTTTTTAATTTAATTTTATTTTAAATTCTCTATATTTACGTGCAACAAGTATACTAAGTACTAAGACGCACGGGTCATGCTAAGACAAC
>JASFDH010002692.1:0-10241 GCA_036937195.1 Nidularia pulvinata | reverse complement strand
GACGCAGTAACTCCCAGCACGCCCTTCCATCTTCCCGCCATCTCATCCCGAGAGGCTATCTCACACAAGCTCTCAAACAATGCGTCCAAAAGCCTTCGTGCTAAAGCGGAACTATTGGGGCTTGGCTCATCAGGGCGGACGCCGGGTATTTCGCGCACTCCAAGTGTGAAAGGGAAAAAAGGGAGCATGGCTCCACCGTCGTGGACGCCTCGGCGGTCTGAAGCAGCTGGAAACTTGACACCGGCTGCGAAGAGGCTGCTGGAGAGGTCGACGCTGGGGACAGCAGCTGCGAGGCGCGCGGAGGTCATGGAGAGGAAGGCTGCATGGGAAGGAGGCCCGAAAGGACAGGAGAGGGAGCTGAACAAGGTAAGGTGGACGCCGACTCCGAGCCCTGTTACGCGACGATGAACTTATATACGAGGGCTGTAACAACGGATGGACGTATGCATTATACCTGTGAGACTAGGCACTTACTATCAACGACAAGATGCGTATAGTCGGTAATTTACAACAGCATTTAATCAGCAGAAAGCAGGAGAGTATGGTTTGGAATATATAGCAAAATCATGAGGATACGGACACCTTCCGTCGCTTCGCATTTGGCGGTGCATCCTCGCTTGCATCTTCCTTCGACTCGGTGACTTCTCTTTTCTTCTCTGCTCCCTTCTCTCCGGCTGCTGGCGGTGCGGACGTCTTGGACGCAGAAGCGACGACCTTGGTCTTCTTCTTCACAACTACTCCTTTCAATACCTTCTTTTTAGCACCGGAAGGCGGAGGCTTAGGAACTGCAGATGTTTGGGGCTTCGATGTTTGCCCCGGTATCATGGGCGGAGGGTTTGTTGTGACTGTACGTGCTGCGACCGCCCTGCAACGCAGGTAAGAAGCAAGGTGACAAGTGTGAAGTGTTGGCACGCACGCTTTGAAATTCTCGAGCTCCTCGCCATCTCTTTCCTTCCGCTGTCTCTCCTCCTCCTCCTGCTTCTCACGTATGGAATCCAAGAACATAATCTCGTCCTCTTCTAGAGCACGAAACTGGTTGGCTGAAGTCCAAGGATATTATTAGTGAGAGAACGCCAGTGCAGTGAGACGGGATCGGAACCTAGTTTGGTCTTTTCCTCCCATTCTTCCTGTTTTGCAATCTATGGAAGAGTCAGCGACGCATACGCAAGCGAGAGAGATGAACTCGTACCCTATTTGCAGCAAGTTTCTAGCGCAATATCGAGACCAAAAGCAGAAGGTAAGTGCACTCCGCGGTGAGTTGACTGAGAGTACTCACTTCAGCGAGACTCCTGCCGTCGTACGAGTCTTCCTGCTGCTGGGGTGGCGGCTCTTGGCCAAGTCTGCAGGTGATGTAAGCAGCAGCTAGGACCCAATGATGAAGCACGGACCTGGCGTAGGCAGCCTTCCACTGTTCCTCTCGTCTCGCCTTTGCGGTGTCGACTTCGTCCTGTGTGACGAAGCGGGAGCCCACGACGCCGGCAGAAAGGGAGGGTATCATCGACTCCTCCATGGTGGATGGGATAGAGTACAAAGTACCGATTACATAAGCAGGAGTTTACGCTTTTATTTGCGTGCCGAAAGTGCGTCTGGACGCTAACCTCGATGACAGCACCGGACCAGCCGAATCTGCCCCGCAAGAGCTTTGGCGTCGTGAGCACTTCCTAACGAGCAGCCTGCACGACGTTCACCGCCGAAACAACATCCACTACTCTGTGCCATCCCATTACCGTCGATCCTGCTATTTCTGTCCTCCAATGTCCCTATCGCCCTCCCGCCAGCGACCCCCATCCACTCCATCCACCGCCAGTCTCAATCCATCTTCCAGCACGCGCACCTCCCGCCGCCCTCCCCCCATCTCCGTCATCACCACTCCCCGTGCGTGTCCTTTTACACTGTCTTTGCCGTCGACTGACACCGCATTTCTTGTCCGCAGCATGGGCTCGAGATGAACCCCCCTCTCCCACGGACAACACCGACCCTACAGAGTCTCCTAAGGGCTTGCCCGAACCCCGCCCCTCCGATATTGCCTCCTGCGACTCAACACAACCAGAATCCCGATGGTGGGCTTTCACTCTCCCGAAGTCCAGGGACCGCTCCGTCAAGCCACCCGACCACGAGCCCCGCCCAGAGAAGAAGGGCTTGAAAGACCGATCCATGTCCTGGTTGCCTACCTCTGCTAGCATCAGAGAAATGCGAGACGGTACCTTTCTCCGCAGGGACAGGGACAGAGATCTCGACGCTGTGGACTCTCTAACGAGGCACAATACCAATAACCTTCCCGCAGAGCCTGCCGCCACATTCACCATGGCCCACAGCCACACTCCTGGTTGGTCCTCTCCGTGGACTCCCCGCCATAATGCTCAGGGCCCAGCTATCAGGCGCCAGGACTCGTATGGTTTCGGAGAAGAGGAAGTAGCGAGTGAAAAAGATGACAACCCTGCAAGTAGAAAGAAGAGGATCCGTTCTTTCGTATTAACCAACACCTATGTTCCTCTCGTATGTGTTTCTCCTGCCTATACCATCGCTCAACTGTCTAATAACCCCCTCCAGCTGTTCCGCTTTATTAATATCGCCTTCACAGGCGGTGCTCTAGGCATAGCTATCCGAATACGACAAATAGAACTGAAAAACAACGCGATGGGTGCTGTTGGGAGCTCTCCGTAAGCCCTTGCTTAGGTCTATTACGAAACACCACTGACACAAAGTGCAGCACTGTGGTCATTATCTTCGCTCCTCTGACCCTTGTTCACGTCATTGGTGCCATCTATGTAAGTGAACCAAATTCACGTGTTATTTCGCTGTGCTCATCCATTATCAGCTCGAGTACTTCGGACGCCCTCTCGGTCTGTGGCGTACATCCGCGAAACTTGCCCATACGCTATCCGAAGTACTCTTTATCTGCGCGTGGTCGGCGGCGCTTTCCCTCTGCTTCGACAACTTCTTCACCTCCCTCATCCCTTGCGCATCAGCGTCGAGCACCTCATGGTACAATCAGCTGCTGCGACCACCCAGCAGCCTCCCCAACTTCGAAGGCAGCGTCGGTAACGCGATATGCGACGACCAGCTCTCGCTTATCGGCCTTGTTTTCGTCGGGCTCGTCGCATACTGCACGAATCTCATTATTAGTCTGTATCGGATATTTGAGAAAGTTAAATACCATCCCCAGCCTGCTCAGAGATGGACTGTATAACAGACACGCTCTTTATTGTCTACTTACTTACGCAATGTATTATTCGTATCTCTCCTCATTAACTTTTTTCACTTGGGCACGTTACATACATACCCCTGTATAGGTATATGTATCAGTAGATGTATCAAATCAAATTCTTATCAGTCGAGTCAATTTCACTGACAATAATGACCTGAACCAAGTAGTTTAATGCACATATGCACAGCGGTGGCACATGCAGCAGCGGAGAGTAGTTCTCAGCGCACACCAAGTTCATGGTTGCAGTGCACGGATTTATTTTTAAATTTCATTTTTGCCGTAGGCGGAAGTTTCCATTAATATTTCGCCATCTTGTCGCCACCACGCTGATTCGTCGATCCACGTGCAACCACTTACCATAATGTGTTACTTCTACCACTAGACCCGAACACTGGGCACGCCCCTTCCGACCTTCAGCTTCACGACCTTCCACCATGGAATCGTTGGTGGGAACAGCAAGACGGAGCATCAGCGTGGCCCGCTCCTTATCGAGGGGAAAGTCCCCTACGCGGCCTCAGTCCCATGCTGACAGAAAGGACTACGCTATTGGGATTGTGCTCTTGTTGCTGGTCGTTTTCCTCTGGACCTCCTCCAGTTTCGTGACGAAAGTGAGAGCCTTTTGTTGTGTTTTCCATCTCAGGTTTATTGAATTCGTGGCAGGACATCTACCAAGATGGATACGAAAAGCCTTTTCTGTGGGTTACCATCCATTCCGAGTACTATGGAGAGCACTCATACTGTGATCCAGTGTAACATTTCTTAACACCAGCGCTTTTGCGTTCTACCTTATACCTTTTCTGGTGCGGAGGGCATTGGGCCAACATAACGACAATGGCTATAGTATAAGAAAGGCAAATCGGGCAGGGTATGCCATTTCCTATGTTATCTTCGCATGGATGGATAGTGACATTCTTTGATTCAAGAACTGACGGGGAGTATCAGCCCCTCGTGGATGAGAGCCTTGTGCCGAATGACTATGATGAGGTTTGTCCTAACTTTCCTTCCTGTGGTGCGATATTTGACAGCGGTTACCAGAGATTATATGCCTCTACGATGGGTTCCTCCCTGGAACCTAGTTCAGCAGTCGAGGATGATCTAATGCCATTGACCACATATGAGACTGCACAGCTAGCTTTCGGCTTTTGCTTCTTGTGGTTCGTTGCCAATTGGTCCGTGAATGCGTCACTGGGCTACACGAGCGTCGCCAGCTCAACTATCCTTACCAGTACGAGTGGTACGTAGATTTATTTTGTTTCAAAACAAGTTGGTTGACCTGGACGCAGGATTTTTCACTCTGGGTATTGGTCGAGTCTTCGGTGTCGAGAGTTTTACGCTTATGAAGATCGGAGCTGTATTCGTGAGGTATGTTCTTTAAAAACGATTTATTCTACTTGTATCTCTAATTCTGCTGCTATAGTTTTACTGGCGTAGTCCTCGTATCGTTATCGGATTCGGATGGAACGGCAGGACCCACCTTGATGTCTGCCATAGATCCTAGATCTTCACCACTCTTAGGGGACTTCCTTGCCATAATCTCGGCCGTCTTTTATGCTCTCTACGTCATCCTTTTGAAGGTCCGCATACGTCGAGAATCGCGCATTGACATGCAGCTTTTCTTCGGATTCGTGGGATTGTTCAATGTGCTGTCCTGCTGGCCAATAGGACTCGTTCTTCATCTGACGGGTGCTGAGCCTTTTGAGCTGCCACCTACAACCAGAGCATGGTCAGCTATATTGATTAATGTGAGCATCCGCATCTGTCTGCATGATCCGCCCAGATGAATGCTAACTTGGTTTTGTTATAGATGTTGATCACACTATCAAGCGATTATCTTTATGTTCTAGCAATGCTGAAAACTACGCCGCTTGTTGTTACCGTTGGCCTCAGCCTTACTATACCGGTTGCTGTCGCCGGTGATTTCCTCCTGCAAAAACCGACTCAAGTAAAAGTCATTGCGGGTGCAGTGTTGGTCCTAATCAGTTTCGTTGCGATTGGATTGGACGATGCGAAAGATGGGACAGAAGATGATATTTTCGTTGCTGGAGAGCCTGAAGATGCACGAGGGAGGGAAGAGCGTGGCGTGATATTACAGGACGACGTGGAGCTTGAGTCTAATTGATTTCACTTTCATTTCCGGGATAATATTTACTTGCTATCGGCACTATTTAGAATATTGTATACTCTACCACACCAGGGAATCATTCACACAAGAGATATTAGAGGAGATTATATCATGACCGAGCTTACATGTACAACTGCCTATTAGTATCCCTATAGACCGTATTTCTTCGTTTTAAGTCTGTCGGCGACTGTTTGAACTGCCTTAATTTCGCGATTAAGTTCTTCAAGGAGTATTTCTTTCTAACAATGCTGGTAAGCATATGCAAATACATCTAACTTGCAGATCTTGAAAGTTGAGGGAGCTGCTGAGACGATCATCCACTGCCAGTTTACTCTAAGCCTGCTATTAGATTTTTCTATCCATCCTTATGGTGGGCCGATTACTTCATGTATGTCTTATTATGCTTATGTTCATTTTATCTCTCACTAGCCCAAAGAAAGTCGTAGACGAGCTGTCGCCCATGAGCGTTCCGTAAAACTCACCAAGCGGGAGAGCAACACAATCCAGCATGCAGAGATTGGAGGATCATCAGTGCGTTTTCATGTTAGGAGCGTGTTCCAGTCAGATTTTAATTTTAATCCCTGTCAGATAAATCCGATTACAGAATCTCAGGCTGAGGATAAAACAGAACTTGCAGCATCGAACGTAACCCTCAACAAGAAGGAGAAACTATCGTCGAAACGAGAAGCATTTCTGCAAAGTATGGATTTCTTTTTTGTGATTTCCAATATCTATTAATTCCTGTAATGAAGAACTTGAAGCAGGGAGGTCGCCTTATTCCAAGTCTCACAACCGGCGCGTAAAGCGTAAAGCGAAAGAGCAACTTGGCGGTGGATTGAATGATATCCAACAAGCGATCTCTGCCATGGTGAAAGACACAATAGAGACTGAACACACGATCGAAGATGCCCAAGCTGACAGTTCAGAAGGAGTGAAGTCAAAATCGGGCCCCAAGCAAGTGAAAATAGGTGAAGGGAAAGATGCGCCACTTTCAAAGGCACAACGAAAACGTGCTCTGTGAGTAAATGAAGCAACTTTTAGTTTTCATTATACTCATATTATCTTTTCTCAGGGAGCTGGAGAAATTGCGACACCCTTTAATCCTCACCAACACTGAATTCTCTGCAAACCCTTTCCAGACAATCCGTACACATGCCCAAAACACGTTACTCAAACATGAAATACCATCATAGCCTAGTTTCGCACACAAGCTACGTGATTGGGAGTTAGTTGTACTTCTTTATTGGTTATCTGGAGGCTGGACACATTGCGAGGGTTTTCTGCATCGAATGCTCTACATACACCGATATTTGGCCCTTGGTTTATTTATGACCATTATCTCATATACTATCGATTTCGACTACCACTAGCATGATTTACTTAAGCAAAACAGCTGCGACGAAGTGATTGTCGATATATTATTGAAACCATAAAATAAAGTGATATAGGGGTATAGTATTGTGAGTTCTAGTGGGTACGTGATAGAGATATGCTGTATTCCGGATCAAGAGAAATTTAAGAATCCGTGAAAAGCCATGTTCAAATGGATAAAGACGGTCTAGCAAAGTCCCATAGAGTCATAGATAGACAATTAGTAGAAAGGTTGATCATTGATCATCTCCTTCCCCGCTCATTCCAGCACTCCAAACTGTACTGCCGCTGCCGCTACCACCCACACTCCTTCGGCTTCTCCTGCTAACTCTTGGAGCAATTTCGGTAAAACCGCTTCCTCCTCCTCTGGCAATTTCGGCGCTCAAATTCCGCTCGTGTGTATCCAACGCAGCAAGCGAATTCTCCACCTCTGCATGTTCCAAAGCTTCTTGGGTCAAACCAGAGCCCGCACCGAGTCCGGAGCGACTGTCATTGAGTGACCGGCTTGAATGGATAGACGACGTATCTGAGCTCTGTACGGGTGCTTTGGACCCGAAAAGAGAAAAACGCCTGTTGCTGCTGGCAGTGGGTACAGGTGATGGAGCATCGGAGGACTGAGCTCTCTGCAGAGACGCATACGGTGACTGAGGAGCGGGCTGTATGCCCATTAGCTTCATGGTCGCATTTAACCGCTCACGCTCTTTTCGATCTTCCTCGTCTTCCTGCGTGTCCAGTTTCCGAGCACTAGTCACAGCGTTGACACCAGGAGTTAATGTCAATTGCCGGAGATTTGACTCTGGTTTCTTCTCAGGCGAGCTGTTGAAGAGGGAAAAGTTCTTCCAATCAAAAGAAAGAGAGCGGCGCTGGGTTTTAGCATTGCTAGGTTTGGAGGTGGTTGGAGTAAGGAGAGGTCTTATATCTGAGTTGGTTGCGGAATTCGAGCCTACGATGACGGATTGTGGACGCTGCTTCGGCTGCGGCTTTGCGGCAAGTGTATTAGGATGCGCCGTGGAAGGAGTCGCGGGCTCTTTCTCATAATCGACAGCTAGAACGTGCTCGAAACCCTCCTGGGCAATAATACGGTCAATAATCTTCGACGCATAAAGCGACAATGCCTTATTCGCATCTTTGAGGGACTTGACTTCGGTTCGAAGTGCGTCAATATCGGTAGCCGAGCTTGTTGGTTCAGCGCCTGCCTCTGAAGAGGAGACCTTACGCCCGTCGGAGGTTTTCTTACTCCGCTTCTTGCCATTAAGAACAGACTGGTCACGGTCATCAATGGGAGCGCCTGCCAGAATATCCTTGTTCTCGGCGCGACCCAATTCCGCAGCAAGGTCAAGCCCAGGTCCGGTGATGGGCAAGTCCGCAAGAGACTCCCCGGGCGGTGCAGCGCTCGACAGCGTGCGTCTACGGCCTTGGCGACTGGGGTGACGAGAATTGCGAGATGATGAAACATCTGGATCCATGAACTCTGCTTCTTGCAGGAACTCGAGACTTTCTCCATGCTCTATGGGTTCTTCATCGACTCTATCCAGGGTACTCTTTCCGATGCTGTGCAGACTAGCTTCGTCGCCGCGCTCTGCTCGAGCATCATCGTCATCGTCATCATCTTCGCTCGTAACGCTGCCACCGCCGACTTGCTTCATTAAATCGAATTGGCCACTCAAAGTCTTCTCTCTGAGCAAAATCATGAAGCTCTCGTTCTCCTCCTGCAGTTCACGGTTAACTCGCTTGAGGTCTACTAGTTGTGATTGGAGGAGAACAAGAGTGCTTTGCATCGACGAATATGAGGTAGAAAGCGTTGAAAGCTCCAACTTCAACGCAGTCATTTCAGCAGGTTCCATTTCCGGATCATTAAAATCTGGTTTCGGTTGCTCGGGTTCTTTGTGAGTTTGCGGCAGCTCATCCTCGTCTTCAGGTTCCGCTTCCGATTCGGGCTCTGGAGCTGTCAGGACAGGTTCTGTATTCTTCCGAGCTTGGGTGAGAGACTGTATGCGGGATTTGAGATGTTGCTCGCTGTCGTAAAATGCTTGTCGTTCTGCTTCGAACGTGGTAGTCTAGTATTTGTATCAGCATTTGAATAAATAACCATCGAAAGAATCGCTACAACCTGCTCGTTATATCTTCGCTGAAGATCACGTTTCTCCTTTTCCAATTCACGCACTTGCGCCCTGAGTTTCTCGGAAATGTCTATCCGTTGAGCAAGCTCCATCTCAGAACGCGACTGATCTGTATAGAGTTCATTAAGCCTCGTCTCTGCGGCATTCAGGGCAGAAGTAAGGTTATCATTCTCAGAGGCGAGAGTCGATATAGTTTGTTCTTTGTTTTGAAGTTGAACTAGAAGCTATATTCGAATAAGTGATAGCACACGCTCTTCAACAAGGGGATACATGCCTGCTCTTTCTGGTCTGTCTCTTGTTTCAATGAAGCAGACAGAGATTCGTGTGCTTCTCCGTTGATGGCATTTACAGGCGTGGCACCTTTGGAGGCAGGGCGACGAGACGAGGATGAGTTGAGGGAGGATGTGGGACGTGGCGAAGCAGCAGCTCGGGCAGTGGCACCTCGGGCAATAGATGAAGATGGAGTGGGCGACGCAGATCCAGCGGTACGCCTAGTACTTGATGGACTCGGTTTCATAGACGTAGTGGCCATGCTGATAATCGCGGAGGAATGTGCGAATGAGGCGGAGAGTCGTAAATCGCGTGTACTATCGTACGTGTTCGTCACGGGTTCGTCGCAAGGAAAGGAGTCCCGATGAAAGAGCCGGATAGGACCCAGCTACCAGCAGGGTGGAGCAGATAATGGTATACAGGGTATGGAGGTCGAGATGATGGCAGGTGAGCGGGATGTACAGGTTACACGTTGGTACAAGGCATGGAATGGAAATCAGTGTTGCCAGTTGCTATGCGCGCGTGCCACATTGAGTGATCGACGAGATGGCCGCATGGAGCCGCCGCGCTCCTACCTCCTTGATCCTTCCTTGAAGCGCGTCTCATTGTCAAAATCTTGTTTGAGCACCCATACCCCCGTACTCCTGCGTAAGACACCCAGCGACACTCGAGATCCATGGACGCGTCGGCTCAGCTCATGTTGGATGAAATCAACTCAGAGAGCCTGCTGCAGGCAAGTTATTTCGTACACCGGTACCGACGCGGCTAATAACCTCAGCATATTAACAGCTGCTCACGTCCGTTCAATATGAAAGTAATTACATCTTACGTCTCCCTTCATTGTGTGATTCTTCTAATCTTCTCTCCAGCTTCTCCTCCTGGTTCCACTCAGATTCCTGCCTTAGATTCTCATTTCTTCTCCGCGGTCCAACATCACCCGTCGCCTCTCTCGTCTTTGAATCGGGGAGATGTTCTCGAGATTCAAGGGCCACCAAGCTCTGGAAAAACCCATCTCTTGTACTTTCTGTTAGCCACTTGTATTCTGCCACATTCCTCTGCTTCCACGCCCATAGGCGGATGGGAGAAAGCCGCCTTCGTTTTCGATACTGATGGTTCCTTCAATATGTCGCGATTCAAGAAGATTTTGCTT
>JASFDH010002691.1:0-10244 GCA_036937195.1 Nidularia pulvinata | reverse complement strand
GTGCCCGCCGTGCGCGCCCGCATCCAGGAGGCCTTCCCCGGCAAGACCCTCTCCACCACTCTCAACCAGGACGAGGCTATCGCGCGCGGTGCAACCTTCGCCTGTGCGATGCTCTCCCCCGTCTTCCGCGTGCGCGACTTCCATATGCACGACATCAACCACTACCCGATCAAAGTCCAGTGGAACCCCACGCCAGGCGATGCGGACGAGGACACCGAGCTCGTCGTGTTTGGCCAGGGCAATAGCATCCCCAGCACCAAGGTGCTCTCGTTCTACCGCAAAGAGGCGTTCCAGATCGAGGCAGTCTATGCGGACCCGCATCTCCTCCCGGGCGGCATCAACCCGTGGATCGCGAACTTCAACGCGAAGGAGGTGCCTGTGGACCCGAAAGGCGACCCTACTTGCGTGAAACTAAAGACGAGGTTGAACTTGCACGGCGTCATGTCGTTCGAGAGCGCGTATGTTGAGGAGATCGAGGAGAAGGAGGAGCAGCCGATGGACGTGGATGCCCCGGCAGAGGGTGCTGCGGCCCCGAAGAAGAAGAGGATCGTGAGGAAGAAGGAGATTCCGTTCGTTGCCACTAATTCTTCTTTGGACAAGAGCATCGTGGAGGCGTTCAAGGAGCAGGAGGCGCAGATGCATGCTGCTGACAAGCTTGTCATGGATACTGAGGTGCGTTTCGAATCGCATCTATATTCATGCCGTTTTGTCTAATTATTGTCCACAGGACCGCAAAAACGCACTTGAGGAGTACGTCTACGACATGCGTGGCAAGCTAGAGGAGCGCTATGCTACCTTCGTCCAGCCCGAGGAGAAGTCCAAGCTTCTCTCCGGCCTTCAGGAGGCCGAGGACTGGCTCTACAGTGATGAAGGCGAGGACGCCACCAAGTCTGCCTACGTCTCCCGTCTCGATGCCCTCAAGGTCCTCGGCGACCCCATCACCTTCCGCTACCGCGAGCAGGAAGAGCGCCAGCGCGCGATTGCCTCCCTCCGCGAGACCCTCAACACCTACATGTCGCAAGCCACATCAAGCGAGGAGAAGTTTGCGCACATCGACGAGAAGGATAAGCAGAGCGTCGTCGAGAAGGTCGCGACCATCCAGAAGTGGCTCGAGGACCAGATCGTCCGCCAGGCCGAGCGCCCGAAGAACGTCGACCCTGTACTCACTAGTGCGGAGATCGCGAAGAAGCGGGACGAGGTTATCTACTTCGCTACGCCCATCCTTACCCGCCCCAAGCCCAAGCCCCCTGTGGTGAACCCCCCATCGGGCACTCAGACCCCTAAGAGTGAGAAGGCCGACCCGGCTACCCCGCCGAAGGAAGGTGAGGCACCCAAGACCGAGGAGCCTACTGGCCCGTCTGAGATGGATGTAGATTAGTGGATGAGAACTCTTCTATACTACGGTAATTCATCTGGGGAAAGCATATAGTAAAGACAGCATACACATTACACTTGTTCGAAATAGAAGCTACATATCGTTTCGTCGTTTTCACCTTACTGAGAGCGGCCGAAAATGTCTTATCCATTACTGGGAATAACTGTCTGAAGACATCATCGTCAATGAGGGATCGTGAGTAGGTACGTGCTACAATGTCTTGAACAATAGTGTATAGGTTATATACAGTGGTGGTCCATGTGTGTATGATTTCTGGTTATCAAGGAAGTATCGAAGTGGTATCCAAGAAAAAAGCTAATAAATGAAGTGTAAATGTCAAAAAGTGTCCACATCAACTGCGGCAAGTACAAGATTCCGTCACGGAGTATAGATCTAGCTAGGAGGGACAGCCGCTCAGCGAGCGCGCTACGAATACCTGTCGTTAGGGTGTGCGACTCCTGGAGAAGGTGGATATACACTCTCCGATGACACATCTGACGCCCAGTTCGCGCCGTATCCTGCAGCTCTCACAGAGCCGGGGAACAGCATAACAGGGTCCCCGCGATGGGGAATCACGCTCTCTGACGACAAGCTACGTGCGTGTGAAGCGGGCACCATGTAGACGCCATGACGCGGTACATCCGGCAGGGCGCGCCCCCCAGACGGACGCGGGGAGTGCCCTCTCCTTCGGGAGGAGGCTGACTCCTCTTCGAAGCCTGGCAGCCGGGCATCTCGTATGGGAGGAGTAGAGAGGAGTGCGAAGTCCCCGAATGAGGACTGATGCGTGAGAGATGACGATTGCATACTGTCGCCAGATGTTTTGCGTTGGAATGAAGGAAAGTATTGGGATTGATCGGATCGTGAGCGGCCGTGGGCGGGAGAGTGAGTCACGGGGGGTCGTGCGAGGGAGGTCTGGGAGGTTGATGCTTGAGAGCTGGTCGCGATGTTAGGGGGTAGTGGGGTTTGTCTTTGGATAGTGTTCGAGGGTTGTGGACTATTCCGTCCAAGGGTATCAGCCAATGGTTGGGGGCTGTATCGTACTGGGACGATGGGTGGTGGACTGTGTACTTGAGGAGTATCGTACGAGAGGGGGCTGTATCTCCCAGGGATGGAAGGGGGCTGAGGTGCTGGCTGTTTAGGTGCGGGAGGTACACGTGAAAGTGGAGATGGTCGAAGAGGACGTGCAGCCTGGTAATCTCTCGTCAGAATTATGATGCTAAACGGAGAAGGGATGCCGCTTACTACTGGGTGAAATAGGGCACTTGAGGGAGGAGAGGAGACCGTAGGGGAAGGAGAAACGACACGGATATTCGAATCCACCGTCGAGGATCGTGTTTGTGACGGCACGTGCGAACTAGCAGAATCGATACTGAAATTGACACCAGGTTTGCTGGAGATGAGGAAGACGCTGTTGTCGCTTCGCTCCGGAGGCGAAATGAGCGAAGTATGCTCATCATCACCCGGCCGCGGATGCTGAGGGTGAAAGATATAGCCGTGGTCACTACCCTCATGTTCCTCGTCGTCTTCATATATCGTCCCATGATTCCGGCTAAAAGCCGTCGCAGACCCATGGGCGTCAGTCGTGGTCTTATTGCTCGACGTCATATTCGAATCTCTACGTGAAGACGAAGCGTCTGTACTTTTGTCGAAATCGTTCAGCCGGAAACGTCGTGTAGGAACTTTGGTATGCACTCGGATAGGTTGCGTCTTCCATGGAACAGGGATTAAACGTAGATGTTCCTGTACGCTCCTCCACGCTGTTCTGCCAGGCATTTGCCATGAAGACGACTCACCGTGAGGAAGGTCGTCGTCGTCGTCGTCGTCGTGCTTCAGTAAGGAGAGAGTGACAGACCCCCTTCTCGTATGCTGACCGGAATGCTCGAATGCCGAATCTGCCGGTGACTGTGGATCCACAAATACGAACGATCCGGTATCTGCTTCCGGCTGGTCGATGGTCCATGTGCTCCCTCTGTCTGTTGTGTGAACACTCTGCATACGGGAAAGTAGATGCGGGACGCGCAGATGAGGCGACCTTAGCTTCCCCGCCTTCTTGCGCCGATAAAGCAAGAACAGAATAGTAGCGATGGACAGAACTCCCACTCCCACCATAACGGGCGCCAACGTCATCAACAACGTCCATTGACGACCTTCATTGGTGCCTGCAGGTTCAAGCGCTAACTTTTAGTGATTGGTAAGTAGCGCTGAGAATGTTACACACTTTGCAGCGCAGTCGCGACGGAGAAGGAGCCGTTGTTGGGTACTGGGAGCCAAGCCCATGCTGGAATATTGTCGTCTGACATGTACTTGTCGTGTATCCAGGCATAGCTGCCATCAACGTCAACTGAATTGTTTTGACATTGCTGCAGCCAGTTCTTGAATGTAGGCAGTGAAACACTTCCGTCGTTCAGCAGTTGACACGCGCTCCAGAGATTGAAGAACGTGTCGTTACTTTGTGAGCGATAACAAGGTCAGAGCGGGTAAGATATTCTGAGGTAGAAAACGCGTACGCACCATGTACATTTTGTGGTTGTAGAGTTCACACTACCATCCCTCCTTCCGTGAGAACCCTCCAAGTACGCTGATGAACGTTCAGTATGGGTAGTCACACCTACAAGGTATTCGATCGCACCTCTCCGTTGGTTGCTGCTGCAATACCCGCTCACTTGCTGCTGCAAATCACACGGCGTCTGCCCATCCACATTGTTCAACTTTTAATAGAAAGAAATCAGAGCTATAGCCTGCGAAGATGAGGAGGTAATTGCTACTCACACTAGAAAGCTTGCTATTATTCTTCCGGTCAATTGAGTGAGTAAAAGCCGTAATCCACGAATGATCGAAGAGAAGCGCACATACCTCGTCCGCGGGTCTGGCTTGGGTGATCGAGGCATACAGTGCTAATTGGCAAAGCACCAGGAATTGCTGTAGAAGAACCATTCATAAAGCCCGTCGCAGGGGTCAACCTGTGGTGGAAAGAGCAAAGGGAGCTCTTCCCAGCAGGAAAAGCTGTGAAGATATGGGGAAGCTTGTCCAAGAAGGCTTTGAGACGTTCCGACCTGCCAGGCAAAGAAGTTCATATGGTCGCGTTCCAAATTGGGACTGTTCGCTTACCTAGAAAATTGCCGGCCCGCGGGTGAGCTACTGGCGCGCTAAGGCGATGCGAGCCAGCTCTACCAACTCTACTGCAAGACAACTGCTATGACAAAAGATGCGGGCAAAGGAGGATACAGGTCTGAGTTGGTCGTGGATTGCCTCTAATCCTTTAATAATGTTCATTATACACTGATCGAGGCTCACTCTGTCGACGATCGCATTGATCTTCCTCAACGTGCCTTGCTCGATGGGATTGACGGTCGAATAACCCTACATTCGCACATACAAATACTTTAAATAATGTTATCGTATCGCCTAGTAATAGGTTACTAGTAGGATCACTGCATTCGGCCTCGACGGAATCAGCATGCCCGCCGTTGAGACCTGAGGCCAATCGTCGAGCCAGCCGCCAGCAGCGAGCGCTCCAGTGAAAAACAAGCCGACGCACTGGCACAACTCGCCGAGCATGAAATCATTTGGCCATCGCACAGATTTCCACTCCGCGATTCTGTGGGCGACCACCGTAGTTCAACCCTCCGGTGGCACCTTACTAAAATTCCCAGACTCGGGGCATCATCGGACGCGTACTTCAATGCGTACATCTCGGGTAGCTTTATGCCTGCCATTATAATGTTTTCTCCTCCGTCCCACCGGCGACCAAGGTCCCAGGCACCATCTTTTGAATCTCCAATCTTGTCAGAGCGCAGAATACTCATCTTTCCCTACGTTAATGTAGCTCTCATGGGCGTTAGCTTGGGCTGCCGACTATTATTATTCATCTGACGGGAATAATAGTGCATCAGTTCAAAATAATTTAATTCGAGTAGTCATCAATAGCCTATCGGATGTAGGAAATGTCGAGAGTGTCGTTCCAACAATGTACCAGACCTAATCTCTACGAAGAGTCAAAGGCGGGCGACGACGTGGATCTATGCTATAGTATCATAATCCCGAGATCTTCGCTGAAGAACTCGAAGGTGGCAGTGGGTATACGAGCAGGCCGGATCGGCGGTATGATCCATCCAGCAAGTTGATGGAGATGCCGGCAAGTATTGATAGAGAACACTCAATTCATCACCTCTTCAATCGCTTTCTCATCACTGCCAGTGGTGCTGGCGTTCTCGTGATGCGCAACTCCAGCCTGCTCTGCAGCCTTCTCAGATATTTTAGCAACGGTGTCTTCACCATCGAACAGCCTGGAAACTGGGTTTGAGCGCTTCGAAGCCTAACGAAAGAAAAAAATACCCACGCAGCGGTTTCTTCAAGTGTCCTCTGTCAGAAATATATCAGAATTTTGCAGAGAAAAATATGAGGATCGCTGCGTGCGTACGTTCTTGGTCTCCACAATGAAGAAGAAGCAGAACACGGTTTCGAAAGTCAACCAGAATACGTATACCAACTAAATGACAAGAATTAGCTGTAAGGGACCGCCAAGCATAGATTGTTACCCACGTAGTATTTCCATCCAAGTCTAGTAATAGCACAGCCAAGATGCTATAAGCGCTGTACATTGCATAAATGAAATCCAAACACGTACTTCTCTAGGGCAATGGGGTTTACGTATCTGTAGGCATTACGGAGTGAGATGGGGCACTGGAACAGACCGACGAACTCAGCGATGACTCACTGATTGAATATTAAAGACAGTGACACAGCGAAGTTGAAGACGACGAAACCTTTCGCACGAAGAGCGAATGGGAGAATTTCGACCGTGTAACTAGGAGGTGGGTTAAATTAATATTAATACCATTGGGGTCGAGTAATTCCTACTTACGAGATGATGAGGGGGGTAAATGCAATCTTAGAAACATAGTCGCATTAGTAAACCAGGGGAACAAAGGTTACGAAAATCACGTACATCATCTGAAAATGGCTCTCAGCACGATTTCAGCGGAGAAAAGAATTTTAGATACTCACAGAAACCGTAGTAAAGGACTGGTTGAATGAGAGTAAACCAGTTCGTCAGCTCTGTAGCCCCATTTCTATTTATAGTGAAAAGAAGTGCTCACAAATCATGGCGATGACGGCGTGTCCGGCAGCCACACTGTTGTGTTGGGAGTAGAGAGCGAAGCAGATAGTTTGGAGTGTCCAGAACAGCACCATTCCTATCAGTTGCAAATTTAATGACTCGGCGAGTGGAAGTCAGAATATTAATAAATTACTGACCAACTGTGGAGATAAGGAACAGGCGACGCCTTCCAACTTTGTCACATAGAAGACCGGCGATGATGGCCACGAAAAAATTAAAGATGTTCAGAATGCCGTTCTATAAGGGCATAAGAAAAAATAGCTAAGACCGGTAGATGGCTTACGATGAGTAATTGCGTGGTCGGGTCAGTGACTATTCGGAAATATTGATCAATGGAGAAAAAGCTGACGCATAAAATTACATACTTCCAATAGCAATGAAGACCTTGTTGAGATAGTATGATCTAATTGTCGAGTTGATTTTAAAGATTTATATCAAACGGTATTAGAATTAAATAACGCACACTAGACCGTTACCGGACCATTGGGAGAAGAATGCAAGTGCGATAATTATGCGCATGCGCCTTCTGTTTCCGGGAGTCTTCAAGAGACTTTTCCAGCCGACATTAGCAGCAACATCTCGGTCAAAGGCAATGGCGGCTTTAATTTCTTCGAATTCGTATTCGACAAGGGGATCCTGTCTAATAAAAAGTTTAATGCACAAGGATAAATAAACATTAGAGGATGCTCACTCATTGCCACTGGCGTGGTAGTAAGCCAACGTCTTAAGGGCCTGAGCTTCCCTATTGACAATATCAGCAATATGCTCTAATTGAGAAATAAACGATTGTCTTACCTGCCCTTGCTTACTAGCCAACGAGGGGATTCAGGGACCAGCCAAATGAGAAAAATCTGGAGAACTGAGGGAAGTCCTTGCAAGGCAGAGGGGATTCTCCAGGCCCAACTGCTTGGGATATGGAAGGTGCCATATGTCTGTAATAATTATCATTTAAATAATGTGAATAAGAGAGGCTAAGGTAACATTCTCACCGTCCATGCTGCGCTGAAGAGCATAAAGAACATAATGTAAGTACGATCCGCTCGCGACAAAGGGTCATAAGAGAGCGTACATAATACTTCCGAGATACCAGAGTGTGTTGTACATAGAAGTGGCCTGAGCACGTTGAGTCGGGAAGGCAATTTCAGTCACCAATAGCGGTGCAGCTGAAGCAGCGAATGTCAGTCCAAAACCTATCAAAAATCTAAATGATATAATTAGTCCTGATTAAGGCGGCAAAGGAAACCAATTACCTTGCTCCGATAAACATGCCCACAGAGTGAGATGCTGTTTGTACAATCGTGGCTGCAACCATCAAGAGAGCACCAATAAAGATAGCCTTGCGACGCCCCAAACCATCAGAAAGATACGGAGCGAAGGGATAGGCGGCAAGACAGCCGATGTTCTATGTATGTTGGTTAATACTTCGTACAATGTATCAGAATCTGGTGCTCTTGCCTGTATCGCATTAAGAAGTCCCAACTAGACGGTGAAGAGTTAAGTGGAGATCTTCTTCGAAACATGCAAGACGCACCTTTCCCCCGGTGGGGTGGTTGAAGGCCTCATTCCATTGCGTCAGGGATTGCAGGCCGTCTGAAATATTAAGTTAACCAGGTGAACGGCATCATCAATTTTCCTACGCACTCATCATGCTACCTGAACCGTAACAAATCATCAGTATACGAATGAATATTTCTTTCCTAAAAACTGACCATCGTAACCATTCGTAGAAGACGTAATTAACCTGCAAAATAATATTAATTCACGGAAGCTTCTGAAGCCCTGAGATAACCAACATCAATGCTATCCAGATGTTGAGTAGAATGAGGCCTATATAGAAATTATTAGCCTAGGAGACAGTATCGATGCCATTGTTAGTGCTCACGTCTGTTCTTGTACCATGGCCGCGAGGTATCAATTAGATGAGCGTACCCCGCGCCTTCAGAGACAATAGCAGGACCGGCACCCATGGTGTGATAATGAAAGGAGGGGAGACACGAATGAGTGTAAGGCGATAAGATTCGATCTTGAAGTATTAAAAGCTGTTCAGAAAGAGCATGAAAGGGAATGGGGGTTCGGCGTAGGATCGTCGTGAACCAGTTCTACCGGGAAAACTCCAGAACGAATGCAACCTACTCGATGCGACGACACTTCTTTGGAAGTACATAAGCTGCCTTTATTGGTAGATAGAAGGTTGCGTATCCTACCGATCCTTTTCAGAATCGCTATATGGGCCAGCAGAAAGATCAAAGTCGCTGATAATCGGGTTACCGGAACAGACAGGGCGAACCTAGACGAAGAAAGACCGAGATAAAAATTGCATCCATACGATGTGCGAAGCTGCTTACCCAGTGATATTCCCGGTGTACAGGCCTCAGTATGATTGTCTAACTGTACGAAGTCGTCAAAGGACTTCGATGCACGGATCCGAGCTTTCTCCCCGACGTACTACATCGAAAAATGACGATGAGCCGGAGTGGAACGAAGATCGATGGATTACTGAATCCGAGGATCCCAAATGCTTCCTCCCTTGATAGAAAAATAAATTGCGAAGAACTGACGGGTTATATAGGCATAGAGGATCCTGTAAGATGATGTATTACTATTCAAGTCAGGCTGCAGACGAGAATGCGTGGCGCGTGCACGATCGGGAAAAACCTGACTGAGAAAAGGAGGTTGAACCCTTCGAAAAGAAATACCAACACACAAAGGGCGTGAGAGAGTGCGGATCGTCGCGAAGGCACGTGGCAGGCGCTTGAGCGCGTTTAACTTTTTATTTTTGCCCTTCCGATTCTGTAGCTCCGGAGTCCGACTTCGCCCTTCTGAAACATCGTCACAATTGCATTATCTATCTTACCGCCACCTATACAGCACCTTTAAACTCTCATTTTATAGCGTTATATCTCGCCGTTACCTCTTGTATAATTACTCGGTTCTGGGGATTTGAAATCATGATAGTACAGGTATGTGACTCAACAGCTCGCTGAGTCAATGCGCCACACTAATGTGACTTCATTGTATAATGCTGCGCAAAAGTCAAGGCGACTCACGAGTTAATGTCGGGAATATATCATCAGATGCGCAGCCTAGAGGAATAGCAAGCTTGAAGGTCCGCCATGCTTTCTGGCTTCCATGACTTGAAGTCGGCATGAATCATCGCTCATGAATTCATACCCAGTGGCACGGCAGCCGACGTGGGTGATTATGTGTCTATGACGGCTTATGGATACTATTTTTGCAAGAAGATAGTGCCAGGTAATATCGGCACTAGCCTGTCATCGTTGCAGTTCGCGTACTTCGATGTGGGGTAAGTTCCACCGATGTTGCGAAAGTGAATGAATTGAATACATCTCTCATTAATATTAGTGTCAGATACTTTCCCTTAGCGCTTCCCACATTTTGCGAGCATCGTTTCCTCTCTCGTACTTCTTATGCGCGCCTTGCTCGTTTATAACAGAAAACGCATTTTTGTCTCGTTGTCGTGACTCCCAGAGCTGGTCATTCTGTTGGCTAAATCAATGTCTGTGCTTTTGACTTGCTCATACCCTCCCATTTATTTATACACCACTAATCATCCAATAATTTTTTTCCTTTATGGAAGCTTCTAGAGTACACCCACTACCTGCGCGGCACTCGAATAGCCTCCACACAGCTGCCTATCTTTCATTTCCGACAATCCACCGGTTATGTAGTATGGCTAAAGGCTTCACACAAACCCCACTCTCTCAATGCTCGACTTTTCACCGACCCCAC
>JASFDH010002690.1:0-10246 GCA_036937195.1 Nidularia pulvinata | reverse complement strand
CATGGCAGATAACAGTTTCGCCATTTTCATCCTACAGATATTCAAATAAATAGATGTAAAATATTTTTATATTTCATCACATGTAGGAATACATAAGAGATTAAATTCGTGATTTTAGGGAATATATTGAGCTCAAAAAGTCGAACAGAATGTTGAAAAAAAAAAGCCAGAACACAGCCACATGGCAGATAACATGGCAGATAACACCCAGTACAACCGGAGGTAAACCGCCGAGGACAGGGACTTTCGCCGAGTCCGAGATCACTTGATCATATTCACGTTCATGCTCAGATTCCCAACCAACGTTAAAGTAAACTCATCAAGGTCGAGTATGACTTTCTTCTCAAACATAGATATCAAGTTTTATATATGACTATCCTAATGGAAAGGACTCTATTGGACCACTCATTAGCATCGCACAGCTGTCCTTAGCTAGGAATTGCTATATATCTTCAACGGAATCCTATTTCCATTCGTAGACGGAAGATAAGGAGTGTACCTTATAGCTGCAGTTTTGAGCACATATTAATCAAGTAAAATTCCCTAACCTTTCCTATATTCAATGTTATATATATGGAGCAGTCTACTCCATATGCATTAATGGGGTAGTGGTAACCTGGGTCGTTGCCATGAGTTTGTGTAGAACTCGACCCGCCGGGGGTTCCATTCCCTCTTAATGCAGAAGATCTCTGGAGTATGCGTTTGTTGAAGTTTTTACTTTCATGGTTACTGCCACGATGACCTCCAGCATGGGTCGAGTGCAAAGGTTACTCACTAGCACTGATCCCATTTTAATCGATATTCCGATTCAACAGCCGTGGTAACGGTACAGGAGGATAGACCGATGACGGATCCCTCTACGAGGGGTAAGCTTCAGTAGGCCTGCACTCTCGTAGAAGGGGTGTTCAGGATTCTAACAGAAGGATTGCATCACATAATTCTAGAGACTACAAATCATACTAAGGGCATTAAAGAATTGAATGAACATCACTATAATGAACAATTCGGTGCATAAACAAACATAACATAGGATATATCTCATCATCACGGTCAGAAAGAACCTCTTCTTCGCCTTCATAATCTGGAACTCTTCGTTGCTAATGCACTCAGACGTTCGGTCCAAAAGGAATATGGATTGAAGCTGAAGGGCGCGAGCAGAAGTATTCAAACCACATAGCCACATGGGTTCACGACATGGAGTGACAGGAATGCATAATACGATTGGTTTGCACTAGGGATAACCCACGACCTTGATGCCCTCGTATGTTCCGTATCTGCAACGTGGAAGGCGGTTACAGAATAACAGACACGGGATAGAAAATCAATGTATGTATAACAGAGTCAAAGCTTGAGAAGTTGGGATGAAACGAGGAAATAGAAGCCCAAAAAGTTGTGACGAAGCATGGAAACAGAATAAGGACCTGGTGGTGCCAAGCGTAGAAAAGCTTTGCAGAAGAAAGATAGGAAAAAGATCTGGGAGATATGAAAGAGACCCACAATACACAGAGAAAATGGATATGAGGATTCTGAGTGGGATGAAGCTGAGGTGCTGGGCTGTGCGCTCCGATGTACGGGATTGATTAAGGTATTACGTGGAGCTAAGGAAAAAGACCAAAAAGGTAGGAAATGATTGCGGGCTATGCAATGCAACCTTCATGCCCACAGGCACCGCGAAGCTCGCACAGCATCCACGTCAAACAAGCGCCCGCCCTCGGCATCTGAGCTCTTGCACAGTCGAAACAGTCTCTCCAAAATCAAGTTTCAGCAATGACGGTCATATATCGAGAAGGGCATCATATACTGGTAACAGCATGAGCACACGCATTCAGGAATCAGGAGTGGAGGCAGCGCCTCACGTCCGCATACCAGCGTTGTCGTAGTTCCCGGTCAGCAGTGTTGCGGTTGTGGATTGGGACACTATGACGCTGGAGTCACCAAAGGGACGTGATGAGAGGGTAATCGTACTAGTTCAGCCCCATTAATTCTTCACCGTGCATGTCTCCCGGAAAAGTAGACCTTAGTCGCATCTGACCCGTGCCCGATCTCTTAGAATTGAGTGGCCCTTGAGAAAAAACAACAGAATCTCGATATAATGGCACCTCGTGGCGTATTGAATGGATCCAAGGACTCAGCTGGTGGACGGACGGTACTGATGACGCTGGCGGATAGGCGTCCCATGGACAGCCCAGAAATGACGTTGCATTCATGGCACCTAGTGTATGTAGAAGATAGATACGAGTCTCGTCAATAACGATAGGAGCACCCTGCTAGGCCTCACTTGGAACCTTACCACCATGATTTTTGCCCATTCGGCCTGCTCTTGGTCATTTGAAGGGAGAGCGTACAAGAGAGAACGCAAAGTGGTAGGCGAGAACGCCGGGGAGCTCAGATCCTGAGGTGGACGAAGCGAGAATTAATCGATGACAGCTGTATACAGATGGAGAGTGAGATTGCATCGATGAGCTCAGAACCGGATACACACATTGTATGGCATCCATGCTCTCACTCCATCATATCAGATACATAGCTCGTTCAATATATGCCTGCAGGATCGGATTGCATGGCCCCCATGGGAGTGTCGGAGAGGCCACACAAGAAACAGAAGTTCTTGATAGACAGATAGGAAATCAAGGTTGTCATGGTTGCGAGGTGTGATGACCTTTGCTGAGAAAACAGCTGCATGTCAGTAGAAAGAAAGGAAGAATTAGGTGGCTTATTTGAGCCTTGCGGACTGACCAATTATCGCTGCAACGCGAACGATTCTTCGTACTCCCAAGTATTAATATCTGCTGGTGTACTTGATGAAGCAAGGTAAGTAATTCTGAGAACAGTGAGATAGAAACTTGACAGAAACTAGCGTACGCTGCGTTGGAATTCCAGTGTCCACCAGGGCGACTCGCTTTGTAGTCTGAAATCATGAAGTTGGGATAGAGAGTGTAACGGTTGTAGACTCTCAAGAGCAATTGGAAAGGAGAAACTGGTTGCGATTCTCATTGTCGCCATTGAAGACGACGTACGAACGACCAACGAACAACACTGAAGGAAGCCGGCTCAGCCAGGGAGCCTAGTCGTTGTTTGCACTACCTCTTCGTTGCCAAATAATACGTCATTGCCGGGATCAGCCATGCCAAGCCTTTCTTTGTCTTACTTTCTCATCCAAGACTCATATGGCTTCCCTCGGGGATACCTCGCTGTTCGTTCTTATGATGCAGTCACCCGTGGATATAAGTGAATTATACCGCTCAGATCATTTTTCTCATATGGGCCTGATGCTTTTACTGCACCTCTTGCGGAGGGCCTTCTTTGCTGACCCCTACTGATGCCACCAACGCTTGCACTACTCATCATTGAGTCATCGACGCTCGAAAAAACTTCGGCCTCTCTTTTTTACCTGCTAACGTTTTAAATGAATCATGCACATCTGAACCTCTATGCAATGCTATTTTACTCATGGCTTTCTCAATTACTAGCCATCAAACCTGTCGTTGTTTGCCCTGACCCATAAGCTTCCATCCGCAGTTCAGGCAACCGTGCTCCCCGCACTCGCAGCTTGGATGCTTATCACGAACTTAGAGACCTCCCTATAAATAGCCTTTCATCCTCTACCTTTATGTAAGTGAAAATATGATTTTCGGCCGTCCCACTAAGAGTTCAATTTATATAGAACAATATTCGCTTCCAGTTAAAATAAGTATAGTAGAAGAATCAAGAAATGGATATTTCGTCCCAGTATATTTTGAATAAACGCTAAACGTGAGAAATAACGCCGCCGAAAGCGCGCCTGAATTCAGTTGTCAGACCATAACCTCAACACAATGGAGATTTCTGGAGCGCAAGTAAAAAGGTTGAAAATCGCACTTGATAAATTTAGACGGCATACGTGACCTAATACTTTGTATGATGGATAGCTTCTCATTGGCACTTCTTGTGTTGGGTGGCTCCCGAAGCTCGGTAACACGGTAATTCGGAGGTCATCCGCTCTATGACTGTGTATTCCTACGTTATATTACCCACGGAGCACTTCTTAGTGATCTCCAGTAGGCAACTATGCCCCTTTCGAGCACTATTCGAAGATGATTACTTCCTTTATATGGCGGCTGCGCACAGGAACAAAGCTCATAATTACTCAAATTCACAATATCCCACAGATGAATACCGATTCACGTGAAATATTTCACCATCCCCAACCGTCAAGTGCTGAACTATAAAAGTAAGGAGTTGTAGTGTGGCTAAGATATCACAGCTTTCTTCACAATGCGCCTCCTAGCAATTCTTACCCTTTCATTTGCCTCTACTGTCTTCTCGTTTCCGTCTTATGGCTCTCTAGCTGGTTTCTCTGAGGAGCAGCTTGAGCGTATCATTCCTACTTTACAAACTCGTGACTCTCCCACTCCACCTGGGCCCCTCAAGGATACTTCTGCAAAACTAGTCAACGATAAGCATCATCCTTGGATGCCTCTCCGACCTGGAGATATTCGCGGCCCATGTCCAGGACTGAACACCTTAGCATCCCATGGAGTACGTATAGTTTTATGCACGAAAGATACTTGGCGTTACTGATTTGGCCTGAATTATTCCAGTGGCTCCCGCGGAATGGCATCGCAAGGCCCTCACAAATCGTTGACGCCGTCCAAGAAGGTGCGATCATGAGACTTCCTTCAGCTTGTTCACGTCTGAGATTTACATAATTTACCAAGGCTTTAATATGGGAAATGGCCTGGCCATCTTCGTCACCTACGCTGCCATGCTTGTCGACGGAAATTTAGTCACCGATTTGTTGAGTATCGGAGGGAAAACCGCTCAAACAGGTCCTGACCCACCTGCACCTGCTATTGTCGGTGGACTTGATACGCATGCCGTATTTGAAGGTGACCATTATTTTATCTTTAATTGATGTATGGTGTTCAATATCAATTCTCAGGTGACGCCAGTACGACACGAGGTACTACCCGATCCCTTAGAAGCAATAAAATTTTACACTAACCGGACCTATTATAGGTGATGCTTTCTTCGGCGATAACCACAGTTTCAACGAAACTCTTTTCGACGAGGTAAGCCATACTGGATACTCAAAGGATATAATTTAAATTCACCCATGTGCCGGTGAACAGCTCGTTGACTACAGCAACCGCTTTGGTGCTGGGAATTATAACCGCACAGTTGCAGCGGAATTCAGGTGGAAACGTATTCAAGACTCGATCGCAACAAACCCAAACTTTTCATTCGTCGCGCCTCGCTACTTCACGGCGTACGCAGAATCGGCCTTCCCCTATTTATTTTTCGTAGATGGACGCAAGTACGATGGTCAACTTAATATGACAGTTGCACGAGGCTTCTTCCAAAATAGCCAGATGCCTTCAGACTTTTACCGCGCCAATACGTCCGTCAGTGTGGGAGACGAGATTGCTGCTATATTTCAAGTCCATCCAATTGAACCGGGAAGGAATGTTGGAGGTATTGGAAATTATGTCGTCGACCCCGCATCGGCCAGCTTTACTGGAGATCCGTGCAAACTATACACGGATTTTGTGAATATCACTGTCAAGTCCCTGTATCCCAATCCGAAAGGCGCTTTACTCAAAGCGCTCAAAAAGAACTTGGACTACTTCTTTCAGCCTCAGAAGGACAATAATTGTACTCAGGTATTCCCTTATGGAAATTAGTAAGATCCATAGGCTGCAATACAGCTTTGGTGACAGTAGAAATATTTCTCTCTGACAACATTTATTTTCATCCATCCATCCTTGTTTTAAGCCTTACGTTTATTTCCTGGCTAAGCCGATACTTTTTATCTCACAATTTATCTGTTGCCTCTGTGTCTATTATGGACTTCATACACCACGCTTATGCCAGTCTTTGGGACATAATGAAGAGTGCAGAGAACGCAAATTTTTATAAACAGATGAAGTGAGAATGATAGTAATAATAAGAATATGAAGGGACCAAGAGTGAATCAGCATATTACAAGTATTTGAAGGTAGAAAGCTCCAAGAGGAGCACAATCTTCAATGTCAGAGTCAACGACAGGGGGACTAAATGCAGGTTTCATTATTGATCTCTAAAAATGCGAGATTCCTCTGTTGAAATTAAGACATCTTTTATAATGTAAAATACTTCCGAGGCGAATTGGTCATAACATCTAACCCAAAATCAATGAAAGCCTAATGGCCTGCAAGCAGTGTCGGAAGAGCGCCTGGATAATCCGGCCCATCCCAGCCCGGCGGAGCGTCCCCGAAGCTTTATTTGGCTTCGATCGCTTCCTTCCACAGTTTTCGTCTAGTTCCTCTCACGCGAGCCAATCTCTAATGATGAGTATTCCATAAATGCCTTTCTTGAGATATCCGAACCTACAGAGCAGTTTTTAGATCAACAGTGCCAGAGCTGACACATTTCACCGACAAGTCGTACATTGCCTGTGGCATCCAAGTCCTACGCATACTTATGACCAGACTCGAACTTCGGAGCGGAATACTTGCCATTAGAAAAATGATCTAAGCACTCATAACCTGTGGCTTTCTCTTGGTTTTATCATTGATCACCCCCATTTTCACCTGCTCATGGCCCTTCGATTTGCTCCAATTTCAAAGATCACCCAATAAATGGAAGTCGAAAGCTGTTTTCTGGAATCAGCAGATACATGGGGATGTTATGTATCCTTTAGCTTCCACATAAACTCATTTTCATCACCAAACACTTTAATGGTCCACAACTTGCATATTGTACGCTGGATACAGATCATATTAGAAGTCCCATCTCTAATGCACGATGCACTGTGTGCGCAAGAGTCAAGTGTTCAATTTCGACACTACACATGTAAGTACAGGTACATCCTTATGTTTTCCCGCTACCAAGCATTCCTAAAATACTTAGTCCTCCCAATTCGAATCGCTCGGTTACCCCTCTGACGGAAAATAGCGAAATACTTCGTGCCCATCTGCAATTCTTGCACTGGGAATACTGTCTCCCCGATCTATCCACAGTATCACGAAACGATCTCCCACACACTCGAGAAACCTATGAAAGAGATTATGGAATGGTGTTGGGATAGGCACCACATTTTCTTCCCTGGGTACGCATTTCGATTCTGTTTTTCTTCAGAAATCTGATGTTCATGAGCACGATGCTCCAGGTACGATACCGTAAACCGCGGCAAGCAATCCTTCACTTCGTTTTCGAACAACCTCTAAGTGGGCCGTTACTTCATAAAGGGGCCATGCCTGAATGCGAACATTGGCCGCTATTTCGTCGAGAGGTGCTTTTGGACGTAGGCATGAAACTAGTAGTGGACAAGTCACGATTTGGAGTGCCTCGCGGCAATCCCCATCCAGCATCGTCTCTATCGAGTGCCCGCCCCGGTCTTTGAAGAACGCAGCGAACAATCATTGAAACAAACCATGTTTGATGTGGAGAATAGTCTCGTGCATCCTGGTCCCTGTGACTGCCTTCTCCTCTTTTAGAGTCCACTTCCTATCAATAGTGTGCAGTCAATGAAGCAAGCCACGCATGACACGCTGCAATGCCCAAGTGCACATTCCAGCCTTCCTGACATAGTAATTGAAGGATTCCCTGAGTGGGCATTGTGCATTCTCGACGCATAAAATGACCATGTCTGACGCGTAGCAGCAGCCTGATCGAGTAGCCTACTTTGCGGTAATAACTGTCCATCCCAATCCATACAGCTCAGATCCACAGGGGCCTGATGTATTTTCAAGGGACACAACGTGATTCGATATCGTGCATCATCAAGTCGCAAGGCGTTCACGCCTGTGATGGAATAGTGGCCAACTTCGTGCACCCCAGCACTCGCGCACTCATCTGACCGATATCAGCCATCCACTATCTACGTGACGAACTGAGATTGTGCCATCCTCCAGTCCAGAATCGACCATGCCTCTTGGAGCAGTACCCCACATTGTACATCCCACTCCGCGATCCAGTGTTCACTCCTTCAAAGCCCTGCTGCAGTGTTCCGGAAACAGGCGGACAGTCGGTGCCACGTCATCATCCCAAACACGCAGCCACACCGAACGGCAACCCTCCACATCGAGCATCCATAGTCGAACGTATATCTGCATCATCGACGCTGCCCCAACCAGCAATAACACCATTGGCTCTCTTCGAGAGATATGCCAAGAGTCAGTAACACATGTTGTCCGGATGCAACGCGGAGCAGTTGTCAACCTCGTCCAGTTGCAGTCAAAACCCGCTCCCCGTTCCACGCTCCCGATCCAGCATCACCAAGATGTTATTGACTCCGTGTCAAGTTCCCCAATCAATACCACGAGTTTGTATTTTGCCATTGTCTAGATAAGAAACTGGTTACTGTTAGAAACGGACATTGTAAATAGTCATTTAGATATGTATATACAGACTTATTCATTCCTTATGTAATTTAAACTCAGTTGCAAATTTCGGACCATTAACTACCTACTGTGACACATAACACCTCAGTGTTGTTCTCCTGCTATGTCATCGCTGAGGTATGTGCACTCATGTTCATTATTAGTTTCTACTTTACTTATCAGTACATAGAACTCATTCTTACTTTAGGTATTTAATATAGCATCATTCTCCTGCTATGTTGTTGCTGAGAACTCATTCTTACTTTAGGTTATGGGCCCCGGGAACTGCTGAGTCATGCCATGTCACCACTGCATTCAAAGTTCCTCAGCTTCAAGACTTTGGAGACACAACACATGCTGCACACCCTGGATTTTGCAATGGCATGACTGTACTGGGACTTCCCAGTACTGGTCTAGGCTACAACCTCGAGCACTAGGTCACTACACCTGCCACTTTGAGTGTTTTGCCCACTGTTGCACCTTTCCCCCTCTTCCTCAGCATTTGACATTGCAATTTTTTGTTCCCACAGTCCTTTTTCGAGTATGCTCATCATTTTCGAGCTCCCACACTCCCTTTTTGACATCCCCTGCCTCTCTGCCACACTTCTGCCACCTCTGAAATCACCCTCTGCCAAACAACATGGTCACATGACCTTGTTTACACCGAAATTGCCACTCCTTCACTATGTCTACCACTACTTCAGATATTACCCATTCCTCTGACTATCATCATGTCGAGAAACTTACCCATGGGAATTATCATTCCTGGTCACTTCTCACACAGGCTGAACTCATGAAGGCTGGTGTCTGGCACCTCTGTACTGGCGAGGAAATCACTTTCCCTTGCCCAGATATACCAAAATGTGTATACTCAGCTACTGTCCCTGGAACCACTGGACCTGATGGTCAGGCTTCTCAGCCTACAACATGTCAGGAACATATTTCAGATAAGGAATATAACCAGCTAATGTGTGAGTACAAAGAGGATGTTTGCCAGTATAATGAGTATATTTGCCGTAACGACAAAGCTGTTGGGACTATTGCCCTGATGGTTGAGCAAGATCAGCTCCAGCATTTTGAGGGTCTCACGTCTGCTGAAGATGTCTGGAAAGCACTACATGCAGCTCATGCTCATGTGCATACCGGACTTACTGCCTTCTATACGAAGATCGGCATGCTGGAGAAGAAGTATTCTGAGGGTGAGGATATGCACGCCCACCTTTCTTTCCTACAGATGGAGAATCGCAAACTTGCATCCAAGAGTTTCGACGACGAATTCCTTGCCCAACTCATGCTCATGTCCCTTCCATGTGACAATAACTGGGAAACCCTAGTTGTCGCTTTACTACAGTCCTCTGACCACGACAAACCTCTCACCTCTGCTCATGTTGTCAGCCGCCTTATGATCGAATATCGTCGTATCACAGGTGCTGATGGCAATCCCGATTCTGCTCTGGCTGCTCGTACTTCAAACAAGTTGAGCAAGAAGAAGAAATGTGGATACTGCAAATACGATGGGCATATCGAGGAGAACTGTAATATCAAGAAACGGGATCTGGCAAACGGGACTACTGAGGGCAAGAACAAAGGTACTAAAAAGGTTAAACAGTCAGCTAAGGCTAACGTGGCCTCATCTGAGGGTCAGGACACCTCTACAGCTACTGTCGCCTCTATCGCCTCCATTTTTCCCTCTAGCTCACTTGAGTGGGAGGAGAATGGTACTGTTCATGTCTTCATAACGGAAACCGTCGTAGCAAACCTTGCTCGCTCTTCACGTGATCAAACCTTCATCGATTCAGGATGCTCACGCCACCTCAGCCCTCGCCGGGAATGGTTCACTAACAACACCTACAAGCCTCTTGAGAAACAGATTCAAATCCACCTTGGGGATGCCTCTACCATTG
>JASFDH010002689.1:0-10252 GCA_036937195.1 Nidularia pulvinata | reverse complement strand
TTACTCTGCTCGCTTTTCACGCCTCCCCCTGCCGCAGTGTCGACTTATCCTCGACTCCATCCTGGGCCTGCGCATTCCTCGACCTACCTGCGCCGTTGGTGATACCGTCAACGGCTCTCAACTCACGTTCAAGCTGTCATCGTGTCTCCCTCCGGTGCCTTCCAACATGACGCCACTGAATATCGCATCCAGAAGCCTGTATTTCCGAACTAACTCACGGACAGCGTATGTGAATTACTGATACACCCGCTTCTCATCCTCCACTGCCTCTCTGCGATCGCCATTGTACTTCGATGCGTCGCGATATCGGGGACTTTTTGTGAAGCTCAATGAGGTAGGTGCACCGGCTCTCAGTGGGATGGACATTGTGACGTGGTGGATTGGGACAACCCGAAATATACATGTTTTTAATACTCTGACTACTGCGCTTCCCTGACATAAAAGAGTGGCAAGACTGGTTGAGAGAACACCGAGCCGCCGTGAGCCTCTCTGAGTCTATGCCGTGAGTGGCTCAAACCATGTGATCCTAGCCGTAACTTGTGACTTATCGCGCGGCGCGCCTACTAATCCTGTGAATGACGCAGCTGTGTACGTAAGGCCACCCCTCTCGCCTTCTGTCGGCCATCATCGCAACACATCCCAATGTTTCTGAGTACCGATTTCTCTGCTGCTCACCCGCGTCTCCTTTCCTCCCTGCGAGATCCGCTGCTCAATGCCGGCATGTTTTGGGTGGTCGACACTGTCGGATTTCCTTCGTGTTGGCCAATGCCCCCACACATGGTAGATATACTTGATTTCGCTTGGATTTTTGCTTACTCGTAAGTCTTTGTGCTCATGATTTGTACGTGCTATTCTGAAAGGTGCAGACGTTCATTAGAAGTTAGTTCTCCTCGTTCATGGTCCCTCTCCCGTCAATTATCCCATAGTCCATCCATGCCCTCTTCGCTCATACCACAACACTGACCTGAAAACCTTAACGATGGCGCGAAGGCGAGATGTCAAGATCGGTTTCGGAGGGGCCGGGATTCGAAGGCGTCGGGTTAAGAGGTCGGGATGCACCGTGAAGAGGCAGAGATATAGCAAGTCGAACAAGATCCTTTGCGAGTGCATGCTGAAACTCTCATTTTGAATCCTGCAGAGACCTGCTCTGCCGACGTCGCCATTTCCGCTTCGATCTAGCAGAATTCTTTCCTGCTCCCCTCAAATGAGAAGCGACACTGCCTTTGTTCGCAAAGGAATGGGTGGTCCTTTTAGTGAGTGGCATCGTTGCATATCGGTACCCAGGCTATCACGCACCGGCTCTCCACTAGATCAGTTACACCCTTCTCCTGTCAAGACCCTTGCTGGCCCGATGCGTGATTCCTAGCACGGAGCTCACCTTTCACAGACGATCAGCAGCGTTGAAATACGTGAAGATTCGGTCCTCAAGGAGGTATGCACGTATTTACCTCTCGTGCCATGCCTGCTAACCTACAATATCTTTACCACTTTTAGTCCTCTGAATATACAGTCACGACTCGGGGTATCGATGACAGCACATCGCCAGCTCAATGCCGGGTCACAAGCCTACACTGCGTCACCGTGCCTCGATAACTCCATTCCAAAGCCAAAGGTGCCGGCCAACGTCTGATGAGGGAAAGGCGTCGGTATCGAGGTTTAAGCAACGTCGACATTGCCGAGGGGACTTCTGAAGGAGGAGATCCTCTAGGTAAGTGCGCGAATTATGTGCTATGCCGCGTGCTGACAACTTTTGGAGGAGATTCTGACTCCAGACTAGAACATTTCTTGTCGTAGAAGTGCTCGCTCTCGATTCTCTTAACCATCGCCACTTCTGCACTACGTCCTTCATCCACTGGGCGGATCTTTGTGCGACGTGAAGAAGTCCCTCTGGCTTTATGCTCGGAGATGGCTATCGCCGGAGAGAGGAATCATTGGGCAATGGGAATGTTTTGATCGGATCGGCGCGAGGTGAAGAAGGGTCCATGCAGGGGGTTACATACCATTCGTCCTTCTCAGCGGCTCCTGCCGACTAGGTGTCTTTTCCTCATTACAGTGCCACCCCAACTTCCATTGCACACAGACCCACACAATGTCGATACGCCCACAACCAGGGACAACTTTGCGATCCCAGGATGACCCCGGGCCTATGCGTCGACTGCACACCGCAAACCGCGCTAATTGAATATCGACTGGCACAAGCAACGAGACCAATGACGCGTGAGTGACGGAAAGCGTAGGGTGACAAGGATGCTGGCCGATCCTCGTCCTCATCCCTCTTGCCATCATAACCTGTTCAGCTCGGATGCCCTTGACTGCATCCCTAATTGTTCCGCCAACACGCTTCCACCAGCTCCTACAAGTTTCGAGCATGAAGTATTTAAACGAAGGCCCACGTAGGAGATTCTCGTGACTTATGTGAGTAGGAGTATGATATTTCAATATGACGTCTACTAACTCAAATATGCTTTCTACTTCGTAGGGCTCTACTCGTACACCCATTGCTCGACTTCCAGAATCGACGCTCGCACGGACGAGTAGTAGCCAGTGCCATAACTGCTCTTATATTGGCGGCGCTGAACGGTTATTGCGATAAACTCAACATCGGAGTAGATCCATTTTTTGCATTAATAAGCGTCTGCCAACAGCCTTCCCTCCTTCCTCTCCGTTCCATATATTCTCCTCAAAACTTCATCTAAGCGTCCACTTCCACAAATATAGTCAAGAAAGCGCTGGTGAACGAACCAGTACTGGGAGCAAAGAGAAGGCAAAGGAAAAACCATATGCGAAGCTTAAACGGTACGAGGTATTTTCCTTATTCGTGTACATCTTGAGCAGCATTCTAGACTAGAACAAGATATCTATCCCAATCTGAATGAACACCAGTGAGGATAATCAGCATATGTCGCTCTCTACATAAAATTGAGGCGTATCAGCAATTTTTCTAAAACTCAAATTTGATCTAGTATAAACTCCAAGTAGACTCTTAAAAAACATCCTTCAATAAGATTTTCCTGATTCCTTTGCCTGAGAGAAAGTAATGATGATATCGGGCATATCATGGTTCGCTTTAAAACTCTCCTCCTTTGGCAGGATCATCCATACGTGCCGCCTTGGTGTGTCGCAAATACTATTCAGCCAAATCCTCTCTTATAACTACCTACTTGTCAGTCACGAGTGTTGGGTGAGATCGACAGTCCAAGGAGATATAATGGAAATTTAGAGGAGTTATTAGCGTTGAAGCGAATCTTTGTTAGCCTCATGTTTTCCCACATGAACAGGCGGAAGAGTACAAATAAAAGGTCATGAGAACCACGTCTGCCGAAGAACAGGATAAACTTGCCAGTGCGGTATTAAGTTAAAACGAGATTAGCATCACGCATGATGATGCTTGTAGCTCTTTCTGGCTTCTTTTGTTGCGGGGATACAGAATACAGGTCACATGCGGGGGTCACTAGGAAAGTGCCTATTTCGATTAAAAATACATCACATGGGCTTTAACCTTCGTCAAGTTCCTACCTGAGAATATGAATAGACTAATTTGGGCCGGACATCGAAAATCAAAAGACATTAGGGAGATTTTCCACAGATTGTGTAGAAACCACAAATGTATAAAATAAGCTCGAAGAGATCTGGCAGCTAATAACGAAAATCAAATTTCACTGGAGGACGCCCTACTTATGTGAGAAATTTGCCATCGACAAAACAGCGCCCTAGAAGAAAACCCGGTTTGCCAGGAACGTCCACAAACATAAACATGCGTGAATAGAACCGCGAAAGAGCTTGGAAGGTTCAATTCAAAATCAAGAACGAGAATTTGGCTCGGCTGCCAAGCCTGAATACCTACTTGGCTGAGTGAAGGTTTAAAAATAGCTATTTTTCGGCATGACTTACTGGGCGGGCCGTCTTGTGAGTCTTCCTTTTTGTTGAGATTCACCTTGAACTGTGTTTCTGTATTGGAGAGGAGCTGACTATCTATGATCATGACAGTGCTTCTCTATGAACCTGACACCCATATACCACTTGCCGCCTCACATGTTCGCGGATGATTGGGTTCTGTAAATGCAGCCCTAATGATTCGATGGTTCTTCGTCTGTGTTATTCCGGTAGCCGTGCTTCTGCTATAGGCACTGCAAGTGTTATACAGTGACCTCCTGCCCTGTTGTAAAAAAACTATCAGTCTATATTTTTATTTTTTTTCCGGAGCATGGTGAGCGAAAAACAACTTGAAGAAGTTGAAGTCTTAAATTACTCAACGACAAATCTGATGAGATTACTTTCTTGAAGATTAAACTTATGAAGGAGTTGTCTCGAGGATATGGATGAATAGCGGAAGAAAGGGACTTGAGATTAGTCGATTACTCTCCGACAAATTGATTCTAGGCGCAAAGCAGAGTTGAGAGAAGCAACTATTGCTTGCTATTTTCACCGATACAGATCATCCAAACGGACCGCCTCAGAGTCCGCTGCAGTGCACTTGTGGTCGATGAGATGAAGGTGCTGTACCGTGAATTCCCCGTTCATCATAATATAAAGAGAGAATCTTTCTCATCTTTCCTTAAGTCGTCGTCTCTTCGAAAAATACAGCGGCTCCTTCAGCTCCAGGATGTTTCCCACTTCACTCCTCATTTCTCTCGCCTTCCTCACCGCTTATGTGTGCAGCCAACAGATTGGCACGCAAAAGGCGGAAGTCCATCCCACCATGTCCTGGCAGAAGTGTACCAAGGGCGGTAGCTGTACCACCACCTCGGGCAGCATTGTCCTCGATTCCAACTGGCGGTGGACTCACACCACCAGCGGATATACCAACTGCTACACGGGCAACACTTGGGATACTTCTCTCTGCCCTGATGGCAAGACTTGTGCGCAGAACTGTGCTCTGGATGGCGCTGATTATTCCGGCACTTATGGTATTACCACTAGCGGCAACGCGCTCACCATGAAGTTCGTCACCCAGTCGTCGGGTAAGAACATCGGTGCTCGCGTCTATCTCCTCGCTAGCGACACCAAGTATCAGATGTTCAAGGTGCTCAATCAGGAGTTCACCTTCGACGTTGATGTTTCAAACCTTCCGTGCGGCCTTAATGGCGCTCTCTATTTCTCTGAGATGCCAGAGGATGGCGGCACATCGAAGTATCCTACCAACAAGGCTGGAGCGAAGTATGGGACTGGTTATTGCGATTCGCAATGCCCGAGAGATCTTAAGTTCATTAACGGAGAGGTAAGTCGCTCTATATCGAGTTCATTTGAGAAAGAATACTTAGTGGAGCATGGATAGGGCAATTGCGTCAATTGGACGCCGTCTTCGAATGATGCTAATGCTGGTGTCGGTCAATATGGTGCTTGCTGCGGTGAGATGGACGTCTGGGAGGCCAACTCCATCGCCGCAGCTTACACGCCCCATCCCTGTACCAGCACTGGTCTCACGCGATGCACCAGCGACACCTGCGGTGGTACCTACTCTACGAATGGACGGTACGGCAGCTACTGCGATCCAGACGGCTGCGATTTCAACTCATTCCGTATGGGTAACAAGTCGTTCTACGGAAAGGGTCTTACTGTAGACACCAGCAAGAAGTTCACTGTTGTTACTCAGTTCTTGACCAGCAACAACAGCACTTCCGGCACGCTCAGCGAAATACGCCGTCTCTACATCCAGAACGGCAAGGTTATCCAGAACTCAAAGGTCAATATCCCTGGTGTGTCCGCTTACGACTCAGTCACCACGCCGATGTGTACCGCTCAGAAGCAGGCATTCGGTGATACCGACAGCTTCACCAAATACGGTGGCTTGGCCGGCATGAGCAAGTCCATGGCGAACGGCATGGTCCTCGTCATGAGTGTTTGGGACGACCACTACGCGAATATGCTTTGGCTCGATAGCAACTACCCTACCACCGGTGACCCAAGCAAGCCCGGTATAGCTCGCGGTACTTGCGCGACCACTTCTGGAGTTCCTTCAGACGTCGAGAACTCCGCTGCCAGTTCCTCTGTCATCTACTCAAACATCAAGTTCGGCGACATAGGTTCCACTTACACCGCTTCCTAAGTGGATAGTAAGGTGAGTCTTCGTGACGATTACAATACGGCTATACACTCACTGGCTTTCAATCAGAATGCATTTGATGAGCTGAGAAAACGTGAAATAGTAGTATCTGGTATATCATTAAGGGTGATGACAACGCCTGAGGTATCACGTATGTAACCAATTTGAATACATCGGTTTGCTCGTTCCAAAGACTGCAATAGTTTTATTTACGTTGCTGACTCTGAATTTGCAAATCTCCGTATGAATGAAGCGTAAGGTATCTTCGGAGCAATGATAACGCTGCCTCTAATCTCTTAAAGGCCATCGTGATTTCCATCAGACTGTCAAGGACAGCTAGGTTTGCGAGAAACGAGGTGCATGGCCTTGCGATATGGGTTCTGGACTCATTGAGTCTATACCGCTCTGAATCCTGGAAAGAAGCATGGAGAAACGGTTTTCCATAAACAAATAACCTGAAGTATATAATATCTTGGATGGAGATTCGAGTACTCAAAGAATTAGTACCACCGACAGCGGACATAGAGGAATTTCTTGTCTTTGATTGACCAGTTTCTCATCCGACAGTACGGACAAAAGATGTAGTAAAGTCACCTGAGATTAGACTTCATGTAAGTTTAACTGAGAAGTTCTGGGATAGACTCAGCAGACAACAATTCCTGTGATTTCATGAAGAGATGCCGCGCATCATACGAAGAACCAGCTTGTCCACGGCGCTGAGCATCTGTGCTGATAATGGCAAGCTCTGCTTTATGAAGCCAGCAATCTGCCCTTTGCACGATGCCGACCTCTGTACATAAAGACGAACTCCCTTGCTTACACAAACAACCGCCCCCCAGCTATTCGACGATCATTACGAAGGTTAAAAGGGCGACGGCCACTTTGAGTAGATGATAGCCACATCCAGTGACAGCCAAGGACAATATAAAAACGAAGAGTGATGCTCAAGTCGTTAATGGGATGACCGCATGCCCAAGACGCGTACATCGGCGGCCTCCTCCATGTCGAACGGGAAGCCACTTCCGGTACGACAGTCTCACCCTCGCAAGGCATGGACGCTGATTGTGTGGTAACGAGAGCAGCTCAGCACGTTCTACCCTCGCATCGAGATCCCTGACGGGCTATGTGCCTTCAATGACATCTCATACACGAGTCTTGCCTTTATGCATGGATTAAGAGATTGCAAGCATATATCCACATCTAAGCCTCCTCTCCACTCCAGCCTGAGCGCGTAACTGCATATGCAACGCGGTCACCCTGCCCAAGTTCGTTATAGAATGGACTCAAAAATTCTTCATTGACCCTTCTCCTCGAGCGCGGCTAGGTCGAGCGATACGGGGATTTTGTTAAGACCCGGTCATCGAGCGCTGATGACAGCAGATAGTCGAACGGAAAAAGGGCGTGGGAAAGCAGTCAAAAGCCAGGAAACCTTGTTCAATGTAGTTATGCAAGACGATGACTAGAAGCTAAAGTGAGTTAGGGCTAGTCATGCAGAGTAAAAGGGAGGTAAGAAGCTACGAGGGGTACTCACCGTGGTCATGCTATAGAACGGCTGCGGACTGCATAATGTCGATCCCATATATTTTGGCGACACTGGATCCTGTACATCGCCATCTGCAGGCAAATGCATTTTCATTCTATGTAGCGACTTTTCTCCTAGGATGAGTCAGCAGATTATGGGGGATATTCCCGAGGATTGGGCTGATACGGGAGATGAGTGCATCCACCGGCAGGTTGGAGGGCCTGCTATAAGAACATCTGGCCGATCATGCACGATGGCAGAACTGTGAATCAAGACTTGACATCCCTGCGGTTGATGGCCAGACGGCAATGGGACACGGAAGACGACGACCGCGAACCAGTGCCAGCATTGATGTTGCCATGTATCAATATAGGCCGTAAAGCTGCTATCTGAAATACCTTTATGTGCATGTTCAAGTCAAAGAGAACCAACTGAGGAGAGTAGATACGTATAAGAACGCCGACAGCAGCCCATCAACGCAAGCCTCCCACAACATGCATGCCACCCAGGACGCGAAGATTTGTTAGTTGATCGCTCCCCGGTGACGGCCTTGAGATTTCATCTAGAGAGAAGCTTGAAGAAAAGGTAAATTTGAGAGAAGGCTGGGAGGGAATGCATATTCAGAGAAATGAACAGAGGAAGTCTTGGTGCGTTACTGTACGAACCTGGAATGGGTCGGAGGCGAGCAACTTGAAGGCACTTTAGGGCTGATGTAATCACGTACAAATCACAAGTTACCTTCCAGGGCTTAGGCGTCGAGGCCCAAGTCGGCCCGACGGGTCCCACTTCATATTTGGTTTCCATATTTTAGCCAAATATATTTGTAATTTTGCGGCCAAATTCAACCGCGCTTCCGAGTCGCCCGTGAACCGCTCGTCTCTTACTTCAACGATGCTGGTCGATCGCAGCGAAACAATCGAGAAGTCCAGGAATATTGGTATAGTGTCCCACCTCAGCTTTTCTGCATTCATAATTAGCAAATGTGAGATCAAATACTATTACAATAGGAGAAAGCTCTACAGTGCAGAAATTATACCAGTTCTCTACGTGCATCGATTGTTTAAATGTCGAGCACAAGCTTCACTCCACTAACTCCGTCCTTCAATATATCCAGCCCCTTATTCAGGGACTCCAAGCCTCCTTCAACAACCTGAATCCCAGGACTCGGCACAAACTCTCCTGTCTCCAACTTCTCCTTCAACCAGACCCTGAAGATAAAGTGGAAGTGCTCCATCCTCTCCTTCTCACCTGCTGGCGCCATAACAAATTTGACCATTACTCCCTCCACTGTTGGTGAATCCTTCGATAAAGGAACCGCCTCCGCCAACTTCGCGGGCCCTTCCCCCTTCAACGCCTTCAGGACCTCCAAACAAGATTTCAACTGGCCAACTGCATCAAACCCCACCTGAACCGTCACCCCATCATCTTTCGCTGCTCTAACGATACTCTCCAACACATCATCGCGCTTGTAATCGAAAACCCTGCTCGCTCCCAGCCCCTTCAGATATTCGTGATGTTTATCACTAGCCGTAACATAAACGATGAACCCCATCAGCTTCGCTATCTGCACCGCTGCGCTGCCAATACTGCTCGCGCCACCCCAGATTAGCATTCCCTTCTTATCGGCAGGCGTATACGCTGTGTCACGGGGAATGCCTATGGAGTACCACCCAGACCACACAGTGAGAACTGCCATGGGAAGTAAGCTCGCTTCCCGGAAGCTCATCTCCTGCGGAAGTGGTACAGCATTCTCGGCAGGGACGATAACTCGTGTTTGGAAGGCGCCGTAATCTGGAGCGCCTTGCTTGATGAAGCACGGAGCGAATGCGGCGACGCGAGCGCCTGGTTGTAGAGCGTCTGAGGACACGGAGGAGCCTACAGAGACAACGATACCCCCGATGTCGGAGCCCACGACCGCGGGATAGGCGGCGATAAATATGCCCATATAGCGCTGCCCAACATCGATCGGGTTAAGGGCAACGCATTTCACTTCGATAAGGAGCTCATTTGGACCTGGGGTTGGGGTTGTACGGTGCACTATTTCGAGCGCGGAGCCCTTTGAGGGGAGGATGGCGGCACGGTGCTGTGCGGGGGAGATGGAGGACATGACGAGTGAATAGGTCACAAAAAGCGCTGTGGAGGGTTAAAATGCAGTGTCGCGTGTAGAATGAGGTCAAAGGTATCAACTTTGCTCTTGACTTTAGACGGTAAAATCAAGTTTTTATAACTCTGCAAAGTACACAACAGAATTCGATGGCGCATAAGGTTCCGGAGAGTTATTTTTAAACGACGTGATTTGTTATCTGTAGCAGCTGCCTCTGCCGACAGGACGCGCAGACATCCGTAGCTCCATATGCTCAGATTTACTAATCACGGATGTGACCGACCCGTATCCGATCCGTGGCTAACCGTGCAATACGGATCGGATACGGATACCATCCGCAGATTCCGTTTTTATTTGTATTTGTGCATACTTCACGGTTTGCCCTGATTTTTTGGCTGTAGAAAGGTGCTATAGTGTTCTACATAATTGCAAATTAAAAAATTTAAATATATCTGAAGAAGTCTTACAAAATAGTTATTTGTTTACAGAGCAAATGCAACCAATACCCACTTAAAACTAATTGTACAACACCATAGAGTGTAGAAAACACATATCCTGCATGAATAAATAAAAGACTGAGATG
>JASFDH010002688.1:0-10254 GCA_036937195.1 Nidularia pulvinata | reverse complement strand
CTGCAGCTGAAACGATACTGCTGCCGCCGCATGGTCCTCACCCACGTTGACCTGATTGAAAAACTGCTCCATTACAACCGTGGGTGCATATCTCCGTCGTCCAATATCTTCTTACACATACGTCTTCTATACAGCTATGGAGCGCTCAAAGGACAAGGCAAACTTGGGTCTCTAAGCTTCTCTCCTTCGCACGATACCTTCAGCTACCTGCAAGCGCACGACCACCTACCTATTTAGCTGAATATCAGGGAGGAACAACAATAGCAGCTTGGAAATGCAGGGCGCTGATTTGTTAAAAGGTCTCCCATAGACGTATGGCGCACTTGGACGCTTCTTGGCCGGTCAATATCCCTTCCATCTGCTTTAATGGGATAATATGCTAGATATGTATCATATCTGCACCTTCGGGTGAATACATGACGATTGCGATGCTCCTTCTTGGTACACGCACTGTGCTGCATGAACGATAAAAAGATAAAGAGCAATCCAAGGGTATGGGTAGCATGGTCCCAACAACGCACAATCTTTAGCCAGACCGCTGCCGCCGAGGAGTTTGCTTGAACCCTTACGATGCGACGATGCTACTGAATCCTTTTTTGCTTGTAGTTAATATCCATCAGCACGATTACGGGCCGAAGCTCCCCTTTTCTTCAGGATTGCTATTAGCGCCGCTCCCTGCAGCTATCCCGAAAACAGCGTAACACCGTCAGAAGGTAGACACCTACTCCCACTCACACACCATACTAACGTCAAGCTGCTGCTCACAACATTCGTGCAGCTTCTACCTTCCTTCTGGTGCTCTCGTGCACCTAAGAACAACGCTCAATATTGCTTCTGCCAACCTGCTAGCTACCCTGAAAGCAGCGTAACATCTTCATGAGGTAAACACCTAATCCCACCCACACACCACGCCAACGCCAAGCTGCTGCTCACAAAGCATTCACAGCAGTCATCTACCTCCCATCTGGTGCTCCCATGAGTCTAAGAACGACAGTCAACGTTGCCTCTACCAACCTGTCAGCTACTCTGAAAGGAGAACACCTTCAGAAGGTAAGTGAGCATCTGATCGCACCCACACACCACGCTAATATCAAGCTGTTGCTCATGAAATATTCGCAGCAGTCATCTACCCCCCGTCTGGTGCTCTCGTGAGTCCAAGAACTTCAAGAAGGGCATTCGATATCATTCTGCCGTCTCGGAGCTTACAGCTTTTCCCAAGGACGTCTACGTAACGCGAAGACTTTGGTGATCTCCAGTTGAATGGGGTTCAGGACGTGACAATAAACGATTTGTTGCCAGAGGTGATCGCTTGGCGTGCGATTTCGACGTACGCAACCTGGTGGGGTAAACAGAAGCCCAAAACTGGATGGAAGAACGCAGAAGATGCGCAGTGCTTTGAAGTTGTCTCTGTCCGACTCGGGAATAGTGCAGCTTGTCATGTAGGAGGTACGTCTGATATCACCATGGCCTTCGCGGACGTGTTATTATTGCATGCTCATGAGTTTTCATGTGGTAGACTGGACAAGTATGGCCTCAGAAGTCAGCATGAAAGCAGCGAGTGATCCGACGGCAAAGGATGTCTACCTTAGTAGGCTCTTTCAAGACACTCGGAGTACCGAAAAGCTTCGTCTAATATAGCGCATAGTCTCTGGCGTTAAACCGAGCTCGAGGAAGTAAGCTTTGATAAATGCAAAGATTGGATATCTAACGTAGATCCTAGGATCGCCGGCATCCTCGCTTGTTTGTAGATCTTTTCAAGTTGTTAGCAGCTCGGCCATTTCCCCACAATTATTGTTATGAAGCGAGCAATAGCTCGCTGTAGTCAATGTACCGTACCGTATAGGCAAACAATGATGAAGCGAATATCTCATCACTAGAAATTTTACGCTGCTTCGCAGTTAAGGACAACAGTCAAGTGGCCACCCTTTAGATAAAGAGATTCGGGTTGTTGCAAGTTGGACGTTGGAAGGAGGATTCATTTGTGAACGGTGTTGAAGATAGCAGGTAGTATGGTCGCCGCGGAATTAAATTTGTCTGAATATCACATGCAGACGGGTTTGCCAAACAAGATCAAAGATACCTTTCCTTGACGATCCCATTTCGCGAATTTTTAAACGTAGCTGAGTAGGTAATTTCGTCACACCAACATCATTACATAGTATTTTCCAAGTCATATATTCGTTACTTATCTTATATTTTCCTGAAGTTTTACTTTTGCAGTCGAAGACAATCGAAGACACTATTCTCTAGGCCCATCTACTACTCTCCTGCTTTTCTGGCCGCTCCTCGCGCACCGGGAAACGCAGAGGGAAACATATTGGGAAGAAGGCTGCAGGTGTCATGTAGCCATTTCGATCGTTCCAATAAAGCCTCCAGCCAGGAATATCGCAATAAAAGCGGAAAATATGGATCAGCTAAGGCCTCGAGGCACATCCTCCCATGACTTGGGAGGCAATTCATGAAGCTGGTAGTATGTTAGGAACAGGCATGCTGCATAGTAAACCTTCTGAAGGTTATTGTCGAAAAATATTGTTCTTGCTTGAGAGGTGCATCTGTCATACAAAATCCGTGCGAGACGAGAGCCCACTGAATTGAGAAGGCCCAGCTCTACTTGATCAATGTATTCACTGGCAGTGGATTCTGGGAGGTCCGTTTGTCCAACGTCGACCAATATGGCATGGAAGACTCAGCTTTCAAAGTTTTCCTTTTCATTTGGCCAATTTTCCAATGAAGAGCAAAATTGTTCAGCTCGGTACTACCTGACATAGCACTTGACGAATTACCGGAAATATGGTACATTATTATTGATATCTTCTTGGCACACTCGATCAAGTTGTCGGGAAGAGACTCATGTCGAAAAGCTCCGAAAACTGATAGAATGTGAGGGCAGCCGCCGCACATTGTTGTGAGGGAACCATTCGCGGAAGTACGTGACCGTCCTGTACTCTCGCGATGATTTAGAAAGGCCCCGAAGCAGCTTCATTTTCCTCTCCGCAATACTTTCAAGAGTAGAGGCGCGCAGAAGCGCGTGCTCCACAAATGCGAGCACCATTGAACGATAGTCGTACACTTGTCGAAGAATTGCATAAATAACGGCCTAGAAAAATGATACCAGGTCGTCGCAAACGGTGTGCAAGGCTTTGGAAGTAGTGTACATAAACTCTTGAAACATCAGCATTTGACTCTTTTTTAGCAGCAGTGACAAGGGGCCGCTTTTCCCCCCAATACTTGGTTAAATGGTGTGGCGTATATCTTGGCGCTCCCTAGTACAGTTGGTATGGTCAGTGCGACTGCGACCCAACAGTGAAACGACTTACGGAGAACATAATACGAGCATCTTAATTTAGCGGAAGCCGTTGTCAAGAGTGGTCTCCTGGATTAAAGGCACCGTACGTCGTTGTTCAAGAGCTTTGAAACAACCTTCAGTAAATCATCTTCGGGCAATAATTTAAGAAAAAGCTGTCCATCATTGCCAGCTCGTGGACCAATCCACTTAAAGAGGTCCACGCAGAGTTCGTACGGAAAGCTTTTTATGGCATGAAATGTCTTGCCAAAAGGTTCGCCATTCTGAAATGAAGTATCGTGGCAGACCGAATACCACGATGAAGCGTTCTTTATTCACGCAAGACAGCATAACGACCTGGATTCGGCGAAGACTTCAGCGATTAAAATACAACTGAGATGACTCATGCGACAACTAACTGCGCATTACATCCGTGATGGTCCTCAGCAGAGCCGCAGAGCCCGAAGTGTCGGAGATGCTGTGGGGGCTGCCTTGATGGAGGAGAGCTCTTTGCTTCCGGGGCTCACGAAGAAGACGATAGGACGAAGAACGAGCATACGGTTGAGCCGTAGGGATTGTATCTTCCTGGTCCTTATCAAAGCCGCATTTGCGCCAATCGTCGACGACATACTCACCTATGATGCCGGCAATACTTAGGCAGCCATGAAAATTTGCACATGCCGCACTTGTTGGAATCTGTTTTTCGTAGGGAAACGAGATTGCCCTAGAGTGATAAAGGTGGATCGTTGGATACCTGAGGTTCTTTCAATCATTTTACCTGCGAAGGTACTTTAGCTCTGAGTGCCCCTATCAGCACGGGCCGGACTAGCACTTTCCACGCGTTTTTGGCGAAACGTCGATATAGCACCCCCAGAAAGAACCTCTGCACAGACAGCTGATCTGCCAAAGAATAAGGACTAAGGACGGGAATGGGAGTAAACTGGGTGTTGGCCGGGACCTCTATTCCTTCTGGGCTTGGAGGGGATACGCCGGCAAGAATATGAACCGCAGGATTCTTCACTTTAGTGTGGACGGAGTTCCGAAACATCTCATCTGCTTCTCTATCGTTTTCCTGGACCTCGTCAAATTTGTCATCATCCGATTACACTTCGTTGAATTCATCATCATCTGATTCAGAATCCTCAGGATCCTTGAAATCTGAGTCGGACGTGTGCAATGGGTTGCGATGTCTTCGTCAACATCAATGTTGTTGGGTGCATATAGAACCTCAGGAAAGTGGGTGACAGTGCATAGACGCATATGGCATAATGTATCAAGAGAGGCGGTTTGCGTCTCTGAGGTTTCCGACCCTTCCATCCTGGTGATCTGAACGATTGTCTCGGCGACGGCGGAGGCAGGAAGTGGTGAATTAGATTCTCTAATTTTGCTGTATCAAGAGTGCCGTTAAGATATCCTTTCATGGTGATGGCCCAGTTGGTGAAATAGAATGAAACTGAGACTGAGTAAGGCGAAGTTGTCGACTCGTTTTGGGAGTAATGACGTATGGTGGTGGTGGTAGTGGAGGTAGTGGTGGTATGTGGTGGTTGATAATTGAATTCACAGTAATATTTGAAATTGATCATTGAACGCATTATTGTTGCCATTAAGTTGCGTTTGAAGGTAAAACATACGAGTAAGAAAGTTCAAAGCCAAGTTCAAGTTGAAGGCGGACATCTGTCCAGCTCCTGTTTTAGACGCGTTGTTGATTCTTGTTGAAGACGGAACTCTTCGGCATCTCCGGCCGGATTCAACCGACCAACAACTGACGGGAAGCGCCGCGCAGCCCGCATTGACAAGAGTCTACGTCTACAAGCGCAGCGCATGAACACAAGATGGAATACTGCAGCGTCCTATCTTCTTTATGACTCACACCCCGCCATCCCAGTGCCGCAGCGTGTAGACCTTCAACTTCATCGCAACTTCTACCCCAGTGGCACACTGAGCCTTGATTGAGCCATGTGAGCTTACTGTGACGTCACAAACAGCACATTTATATGGCTCCCATTTCAACTATTCTACCTTCAACGCTTCGCCTTCGATGTCTCCCAAATTAACAGACCACAAAGCTCTCATATTTGATGTTTATGGTACCCTTTGTGTGAGTCCAAAAGTGCAATTCGTTGCTATCTTTTTCTGATCATATCCTGATCATGCCATCTAGGACTGGGAATCGGGTCTATTCAACGCCCTGCAGCCTTTGCTATCGCGCTATCCTGCATCAAAGAAATGGACGCGCAAAGAGGCCCTCACAGCGTTCTCATCTGTAGAGACGGATTTACAAGGCCAATACCCAACCATGAAGTACTCCGATCTCCTTGCGAAAGTGCACGAAGTCCTGGAGCAAAGACTTAAAGCCCTCTCTGGGCAGCCAGTTGCTACCACAACTCTCGAAGGTGGCCCCGCAGCCGCAGCTGCTGCATCTTCAGCGGGTGCTTCCACCTCCGCAGAAGGCTCTGCATCCCCCGCAACAGCATATAACGATGATGCACATCGCGCTTTCGGGAACTCGATCAAGGACTGGGCCATCTTCCCTGATAGCTCAGAAGCATTGCATCGCCTTTCCAAGTATTTCAAACTTGTAGTCCTTTCCAACGTCGACCACAGCTCATTCCGTTATACCCACGCTCTCCTCTCCGAAGGACCATCTGCCTCTCCCGATATGACCATATATTCTTATCCATCTCATAACCCGCACAAATACTGGCATCCTCAGGAAACGAAGGGCTCCAAGTCTCCCTTCAGCCTAATCCTGACTGCCGAAGATACTCACTGCTATAAGCCCGCGCTCGAAGGGTTCAACATCGCGTTGGATTACATTGGGTCGGAGCCGTCTCTATTCGGAGGGTCTGAAGCAGACGTGAAGAGCAAGGTGCTCGCCGTTGCTCAGAGTTTAACGCACGACCATGAGCCAGCGAGCAGGTTGGGCGTGCGAAGTGTGTGGATTGATAGACAGGGTGCAGTCACATGTAATGAGACTCCTGGCGGTCCAAATGCGACGAAGAAATGGACGTGGAGGTTCACGACTTTGGGAGAGATGGCGGATGAAGTCGAGCGCGAACTGGCCGCTTCTGAGTAGTCGAGCTCTTATTTCCCCCGGTACTAGCAATGAATATACTTAGGTTTCTACACAACGTCCTTTGAACATTCGGCTTTGGCTTAGAGAGGGCGGGGACCGGTTGTTCTAACACTTTATAATCCACCATCCATGCTGCATGCATGCTCAGTCAGCACTACCAGTGGGGGCGTTATTGTTGTCGACAAGGGTTCAAAGCAAGCAATGGCGGCTGTTTAATTTAGAAGCGTTATTGATTCTTAATCGAAATAGAACCCTCCTCTTGGGCTGGATTCAACAAAGACCCAGGTTCCACGTGAGGCGCTGCGCAGTGGATGGATGCTACATTGCAGCTTCCATTTGGTGTTATTTTCCTTATGGCGGACCTGTAATTCCCAAACCTTCGGCTTCAGCACTGTATTTCATGATTGTCATTGGCACTCATGCATGTGAGCTCGCCATGAGACGTTTACGGCACTCTTTTTGTGAGTCATAGTACACATCATGGTCCATCTCCTGATCTCACTCTGATCTCACACCAACGTTCAATATTCGCTCAAGTTGAATATTCAAAATATTGAGTGATAAAGGGCGGGACTGGCGGGCCGGTCGCTCGGACACCTTATGTAAGACACGTATCCTCGCTTAGTGTTTCGCTTCCAATCAACTTCCAATCTTACTTCCACTGCAAACACGCACAAGTGCCGGCGTTGAGTTTGCCAGTCTTCTTCTCTGATGCTATTATCACTGGAACTCAGCTGTCTGTCAGGTCTCAGTAGACATACGCTCATGTTATTCCCCTTTCTCCTTTTCCCTTACCTCACTGGCGCCATACTCAATGATCATCATGTTACTACAGACTACTGTCGCCCTGGCATTCTTCAAGCCATATGTTATGTGAATTCTTGAAGAACAAGGCACTCAATGATATTACTAGCACCACCTCGTTATCCATTCCGGTTATGGACAGTGTCAACCGGAGTGTATCCAATTTTCGGCCGTTCCGGCGATTCTGGCGGGTGGTGGAATGGGCGAATACTCCAGGAACTACTACTACTTTCCGGTGTTCATTGGCTCATCAGCCAGTCGTTGTATCATTATCCCTGCCAACAACTTGCATATCCTGCTCGCTGTTTACTTTTTAAGGTGCTTGTATTTGCGGATGCGAGGGGCGGCGGGAAGGTTACTCAGATCAGCCCTGGCCTGGCCGCTTGCAAATTCAATCACTATGCGCTAGTATTACTATCAGCGTTACTGAAGGCAGCGGCGCAACGCTTTCAATTCTAATACCATCTGGGGTTTGTATTCTCGGATCCGTCGCATGCAACTAGATATAATGCGGAATTCTCCATGGTATCAAGAAATATGCTCGCGTCGTTTCTCGCTATCGCTAGGCAAAATACAATTCAGTGTAGCGAAAGATAAATTTCTTATTCTAAAAAGCAATCAATTGACTATAATCACAGTTCAGCATCTAGCCTTCTTTGATCTCAGTAGACGATTGCGAGACTGCTTTTATCCTCTGGACAGTGTATGTATCACATCCTCCGGTTCTATCACATCATACCTCCAGTTTCACCCTTCTCTCTTCCGGTACTACCCTGCTTTAGACTCGTTGAACTAATTAGCCATCCTCAAATGTACGTAACAAGAAGGAAGGAATGCACGCTCTCCGGCGGTCGTCCCGCTAATTGCGCACCACTTAGGCGCCATTGGTGATAACATTGCGAAATCACGATGATTTTGGTTATGTATGTGCCTCCGCATTGAGCTGTCATTCATTTCAGTCATCGAGGACGTCAGTTTCTCCTGGCGATTGATCTTCAAGAAGTTCAGTGGAGTCTCGATCACTAGATATTTTTTGCACGCAGCAAGCTTCTGTAGGTTTTGGAGCGGCCAAGTCTAACGATAAGCACAAGAGCTCCACTGTACAGATTAGTTGTACTTCCGCAGCGGGGCATCTGACCTCTAGAAAGCCCTAATTTTACACAGACATACGACGAAACTTACGACTGTTACTTACCCAGGAACAACTTCACGGAGCCTGTTGGCCGAGAGCGCCAATGCGAAGAGGTTTGTTATGCGGGGCCGCTATCCCTTCCGTACAGCCCTGAGGCCGAAGAAAGCAGTGTATTCAAAACTGTTACTCGCAGAAACCAACGGAGTGGCAGGATTAGAAGCGGAGAATTCTCCACCATTCCAGAAGCTCAGGAGTGGACCTGAGCCGGCGACCGGGGTCATGCTGTCGTACATCTTCGCTTAATTATTGACATCTAAAAGTGGTGCGTAGATATGGCGTCCAGGAATATACGAAAGTACACCCCCACTGGTCTCTTGGATTCGACCACCATTATCTCGTATCTCTCATGATGAACTGGGAACAATTGGAACGTATGGCTCTTATTCAACGCGTCGTGGCATGGCTCGCTACGATACCCACATCTTGGGACACAGAAAATTATCGGGATTCACAAGGACACACAATTCATTACGACGAGTTATCGCCGCAACCGTCTACTTCGTCACAGGGCGTACCCGAGTTCTTCCAACATCCCCCACCTCCATTTCTTCCAAAATGCTACTCATCACTCGGGCTGAATGAATACGACGACGACGATGAAAGTTTTTTCCGACGTCACGATTCGGAGGCTTTTAATATCCCTGAATTCTCTGCATTTTACGCGCCGGACCCGCTGGCAAGTCTTCCGCACCGGGAGTACAATCCACTCGTAAGTTTTCACTCGTGCTCCGTACGTGCCCGGGACGCGTGGTCTTGACCGGCGAATGCAGATAACCATTTGCCCCGACTTGATTGAGGAGGAATTCTGTCGCGTGCTCGAGATCCGGAACAGTCTCCAGGCATCGCAGGACGAACTACTTTACCAGCATAGCTTGGAGGCGAAGCGGCGGCCCTGGGAGACGCACGATTGGACAGTTGGACAGCAGATTTTTCAAATGTCGCTCGCGGTCGAGAGAGCGGAAGATGCTGCACAGTATATCATGGAACACAGTCTTGCGTACGGCATAGGGATTGATTTTCTCGCCCTTTCACTTCAATACTGCCATCCGCCATCCCCTCAGAAAAGCTGCCCGCCATCTGTCGAAAAATTCCACGGGTCACCGAACTCGCCTTCGACGGCTGTTGACGGGAGTCCGCCCTGGACGGCTATTGACGGCAATTCGCCTTGGACGGCTGTGGACGGACATGATTATTCGTTCGCGTGCGCTAGCAGAGACTGGGAGCGCCACAACGTGTTCCAATGGCCTTGCAAAGCGTGAAAGGGTGAGTAAGTAATTATGCCCTGCGGATGTCCATTATTGATTCAGACCGGTTACTGGTCCAGGTGGCAGTCTGTTGTGGTGGTATTGCAACTATCGGATACTAGTAAATATGGACGTGAAGTATTGTTAATAGCGGACTATCGGACTAACGGAATATATCAGATATCATTATAGTATATAGTTTAAAAGTATACTGGCCTACATGTACAGTCCTTCATAATTACTTGTAGTTAATCGGAAATTTAGAATACTGGCTTGAAATACGTTTCATTGATCGGGATAGATCACGGAGGTCTCAATGATCTGCGCATGAAAGAACACTATAATACTAACACGAAAGCGGGCCAAAGAGCTACGCTTACCTTCACTGAGCTTTCATGATGATAGCTGCACGTTCCTCGAGCTCGAGTAGGACAATTACAACCACCAGGTGATTAGTCACCTTACGATCTGTAATATCTCCCAGCGAAGATTGCAAGCTCAGCGGACTAAAGCTACCAATTCGAAGAGACTGACCGGGCACCGATATTACAAAATAATGATTATTAAGGTTCTTCTCGAACTGAACAACCGATGTGAGTTGAGATATCCATGTTATAAACAAACTACATAGCAATGTGATTTAATGATATTTGGG
>JASFDH010002687.1:0-10255 GCA_036937195.1 Nidularia pulvinata | reverse complement strand
ACACAGTCAAGAACAAGTGGAACAGAAAGACACGAAAGACTAACGTTTCCGGGGTGTGCTAGGATCGTTACTGTCTGCCGCCCAGACTGGTTTTATGGGATTGCGGTTGGTCCATTGAAAGTCCATAGGAGCATCCTTAGATCGTTGGGTCATGTTATGGTGGTATACTAAGGACAAGAGAAAGACGTGGATGACGGCCGACAGTCGTGGAGGATGCGATGGTCACTGGAGCTGCCCTGTACGGTGGCAAGTCACGACGTTCAACCGACGCGTCTCGTCACGCGACTTTTCAGGCGGAATTCAAATTCCAACCCCTCGCCTCCGTCCATGTTGCGCGCCCTCCGTCCTTCACCAGTCCTCCAAAGGCCGTTCTTTTCTTCTCCTCGTCGTGCATTCCACCCACTGGCATGGCACACCCCGCCCCCCAGCAATTTCCAAGCCTCTCACCATCTAACTTCAAACCTCGTACCCATAGTAATCGAACAAACGGCATGCTCACCGACATATACACGACCGAACTTCTCTCTGACCTTCACATTCACAGGGTAGAGGAGAACGTTCATATGACATTTTTTCACGTCTCCTTCGAGAAAGGGTCATTATGCTTCACGGACCAGTACGTCGCTCTTAACCGGGACCGCACTGTTCTTCAATTCGTCCTGTTCAGATACGAGACGACGACTCCACTCTCATAGTCGCCCAGCTTCTATTCTTGGAGGCCGAGGACTCCTCAAAGCCGATTCATCTCTATATCAATTCGCCAGGTGGGAGCGTAACCGCTGGGTTGGCGATTTACGATACAGTGAGTGTGAACGCACTGTTAAAAACTCTCTGGGCTATTGGCTGAGCTTATATTTAGATGCAGGTACAAGTCCCGCAAAATGGAATGCCAAACGACGTACTGAATCTAGCAATACTTTAGTATGTTTCCTCCCCGATACATACCTACAGTCTAGGATTAGCTGCCTCAATGGGGTCACTCCTACTGGCAGCCGGAGAGAAGGGGAAACGTCATTGCTTACCCAATGCTAGCATTATGATCCATCGTAGGTTCTTATCAGCTTCCCTCGATTGGAGTAATACTAATATTCAACGTCTGAAATAGAACCTTCCGGAGGCGCATCGGGCCAGGCATCGGATATCGCCATTCACGCAAAGGAGATTCTACGGATTAGGGAGCTCCTGACTAGTATCTACCAGCGTCATTGTGCCAAAGAAGGTGAGAGCCACGCAGAGGGACTCACGCGGTTTGGTGAGTGCTTGTATTTTGTTCTCAATACGATCAAATCTCATAACTACCTATTCATTACGCAGAGAGGGCTCTGGAACGGGATTACTACATGACAGGTGAGCGCCTCTCTACACCCTCCTTGCGGAGACGCTCAATCCGCGGACAGCTCAAGAAGCCATGGATTTCGGCATTGTGGACGGAATTCTGGAGAGAAGACCAGTCGACACTGATCAGGCTGCTTCTCAGTGATTTTCTCTCCTGTATATTTCATAGATTTAGAATGTCATCTCCGCACTATCTCTTCACCGCGAAATGGAAGCTTATCGCATGAGACCCCGTTAGTCAATCCCATCCTTGGCAATCCATAACATGATCCTATCATGGCTTCTCGAAGAGTTATGCTCCGGGTATATTACTTTTCATCTACAAGGTGCGTACTTTAGCTTTCTGCTCTAATCTTCGATTGGTTATGTCACGGGTCCATTTTTTCACTGTATTTTTGCGCTCTTTGCTGATCGCTACTTTAAATAAATATTCCCAGCAGTTTGGAAGCCTCGAGGTCGAGTTATGGGGTGTTTCCTGAAGGGTGTTAGTGTAAAGAAGCCTTTATCTGTTATTCGATGATCACTTTATCTAATCGACATTAACGGTCAGCGTTGGATGTAGATCGCAATACTCGACAAATTCTGGCCACGTTGCCGTGAAGCTCCGTTATTCGGGATAGCAGCGAGCCTTGTGTACACGGTCATTTCGATATGATAACAATTCATCTGAGGCTTTGTTGCGATTCGTATTACCCACACCAAAATATTGGATCATCCAAATCATTCATGATTCAAAGGACACCGCAAAACTTGAATTGATAATAATGATAATCTTCTGTAGTAATCATTTGTTGATTCTAACATAGCCCCTTTTCACTGTATTCAATCCATAATTCGTTCAAGTCATATATACGCAATGGTAAGTGACGATACATTATTGTCATAAAATTCGCCTACAAGTACTTGCTTTCCTTCCCTTCTCTAGATAACATGAGCGATGCGAGAGATTATTCTACACATTGATCATCTATGATGGTTTCTGTGTTGGTATTGTTGGACCCGCATTATGGCTGTCCTAGATCACCAGGAAGCAAGTTCAAAAGCCGGGGGCCCCGTCTTCTCGTCGCCTTCTAGGTTGTTTCCATGGTCGTGCTATTTTTCGCTTCCATGCTGGGCATGGTCGCCTGCAGTCCTCTCGTTGTCGAGCAGCAGCGATCTATACAGGCTCCCGGCACAGTGTCTATTCCCCTTTCTATCGATGACGATGGACGGTACATAGTGCGCATGGTCATTGTAAGTGGTAGATAACTGAGAATTTGCCTTACGACTTATATATGGTGGCAGGAAAACGAATTCTTTCCCCTCGCGTTGTTAATGGAGACTGGATACACTGTTGTGAGTAGATCTCACTGCATCTGGTGCCGCCTGGATTCTGCGTCCGTATTCTTTCACTTTTCTATCGAACAACAGCATCTACTGACCGTCCCATTAAAAACAGAAGCTCGTTATCGAAGCCTCGCCCTATCCATAAACACAAGAGCATTACAATGATGAGTAATTTAACAAATGGTCCGTCGTTTCTCAAGACTAGCAGTCTGCTTATGGAGAATGGGTCACTATTTACTTGTCCGCCCCAGTCTAGTAAGCATATCTATCGCCGTGGTTTTCTTGCTTAATAGTTTACTTTCCAGTTGTGGTAGTTGATCCAACCGATTCCTTTTTGTCATCTGGGACTGGGACCCGCGGCATCTTTGGGTTGAGCACAAACGTGCCCGGTGGCGATTTTAGTTCAAGTACTCTTGGCAACTGGCTATCTAATAACCCGTCACAAAGCGAAATTTCGTTTGGACTATTGCTAAATGCTCCAGTGAAATCGGCAACTAATGGTGGAGTTTTACACTGGCTGGCTCCTGACTCTGCATCGTATCAAGGGGCAGTATCATGGAAAACATTAGCTCCATCTTCTGGAGTGTCTGCTTACGACTGGACTGTTGACTTGGACGCTTGGACGTCCACAACTAGAGATGGGATAATAACGAGGACTGGAGACCGTATGCGGGCAAGGGTAGAGCCTTATTCTCCGAGCATCATCTTTCCTTCCATTGAAGCCAGATCCATATGTGAGTATCAAATTACTATATTTTTATTCATTTGCCCATCCTCAATCGGCCTGCAGATGCCGCAATCCCAGGGTCTTACGTGCAATCTAGAAACTCGATGTCAAAAGTATGGAGTGTGCCATGCGATAGTCGCATATCGCTTTCACTCACTTTCGGTGTAAACACTTTCTCTTTTAATGAAAGCGTGCTTATCGAGGGTCAAAATGATAATTGCACTGGGGTCATCGAAGAATGGACTCATGAAGGAATTTCTGATTATTTTCTGGGATCCGCTTTCATTTCTGCTGTCTATTTGTAAGTTCTTGCTCACGGCTGTCGAGTATATACTCCTTACTGATTCTCTCACGGTATTAAGGATCGGCCGTGTCAATGCAGCATCACAGGCATCACTCGGATTTGCTGTACGTTCTTCCGCAGCTGTCACTAAAAAAATGGCGCTTGGTGTTACAATTGCTATCACTGTTGGAGCCATCCTACTATTCTTTGCCCTACTTTGGGTTACGAGGAAATTTGCTTTATACTTCACAAGCTTGCACGGTCGAAAGGAAGCAGAAACTGTTGAACCATTTACATTGTTGCAACCCCCGCCGATAAATCTACGGCCGACAGTGCTTCCCTCGAAACATCGTCAGGGCGACACCCAGCCCTTGCTCTCTTCAACATCCCCGACACATAATCAATTTATTTCGGACATTCATTTACAAGTGAATGGTGCAGACCCTTCGCCACCTCCATACACTTCGGGCGTACCTCGGGCAGATTCAAATGCACGGCTTGCTCGGCTAGGCAGTCCGTTCGTAGGTCAGACTAGGCTTGATTCGATGAGGGCTAGGTTACTTCTGACCGGAGCGAGTCTGAGAAGAGAGCCTCGTCGCAGAGTCACAATAGCCGCAGTATGATTTCTTGGATCACATATATAGGATACAGAGCATGTATGGTGCGCTCTGAAACAAATGACACGCTACTATGTATTTGCGCACTAACTCACTCAGGTTATATTAATTTTAAAATATGAAGCATGAAGGTACGAACTATCATGTGTGCTGCTTATTACCAACTACAGTGCTAATAGTACTACTTTGACCAGTTAGATATTTTGAAATCTCCAGCATCTACTACAGTTCCGTAAACAGTTCCTGAGCAACAGCTTTACCTATTCAGCTTCCGGACCGATAATGTCCAGCACAGATCGGTAACTTAAACTTGGCTTACCGACCACTTTATATGTGTGCCGGCATCAGTGTACTCACTGCATCGTGCAATAGCGCAAGAGGGGCCTACGAGGGCGCCTCACACCCTCGCCAAGCCATCGTTATCCACGCGGCACTCTGCACTTCCTTCTCGTTCCTTAGTCACGGGAGTGTGTGCCCTACTATCTCGCCCACAACAACCCCACAAGGCTCACAATCTTTGCACAATCTCCTACAACATACATAAGTATACGATTTCTATTTATAGGGAATCAACTCCACGTTGATGCGAGAAGACTTGTTGCGTTTGTGGCTGTTCCGTCATGATCTCGCGCAACCGGATAATCTGGCCAACTTCTACTAGGTTCTAAATTCTAATCATATACCACCATGCTCAGGTCAGATCGGGCCTCGGGAGTAGGAGTGCGCCACTTGCATGCCGCTCAAGCTTCAAAGTGGGCGCTGGTTCGAGCCGTTTCACCGTTTCACACCTAGGGCGATCCCTAAGGGCCTATTCTAGGGCTTATCAGCAGGGTCAGCTGGCTTCAGTCTGAAACTGTCTGATCAACAAGCTAGGTAGCTCGGAGTGTTTTGCTTCCCCTCTCCATCATGGCTTACCTTTTGCTTGCATGTTTTCTCGCCCTTGCCTTTTCGTGTCGTGTCTCCTGTGCAGCAGTTGCGAATTCACAGACTGTTTTTATACCTCTGACCACGGATGAGCAGCAACGATATGTAATGCAGGTAGAAATGGTGAGCGCCATATATCTATGCCTGGGGTCTACTACTCACAAACGTGGCTGGACAGGGAAACGAGACTTTTCCCTTTGCTTTATCAATGGGCACAGGATATAGTCTCGTTGCGGGATCTGATTGTTCTTCCTGTAATTCTCAACAGAAGTATGTATTGACCGATTTTTATGAAGCGAATTCGAGATCTGATATTTTGTGCTATTAGGTATGATGCTTCTTCGGTCGCCGCGATGTCTCCGGCCATAGGATATCAAGAGGTATCAGTACTAGGCTCATCTGCAAGTGGTACTGTTAGGTTGGACAATTGTAGCCTTGTAAAGCAGAGCGGTGGAGCGTGGGACGTACCTGAGCATCCCAGTATGTTTTCCCTCTTCTTTGAGGATATTTTAAACTCATTTCCTTGATAGTGGTAATAGTCAACCAGTCTACTTCATTCATCTCTTCTGGAATATCTGGAGTATTGGGCCTCGGAAACAATAGACGCAATGGTGATTTTGCCGGTACTGCTATAGGTACCTGGCTGTCCCATCACCCTAATGCATCCAATCTTTCCTTTGGGCTACAGTTGGACTCGCCGACGGCATCCTCCTCGAATGCAGGTGTATTACATTGGTTGGCTCCAGATCCCGCTTCATATCAAGGCGATGTAAGTTGGAAGAATCTGGTACAGTCGAACACCACCTCCTCGCAATCTGACTTGGTAGTCAACATGGATGCTTGGACATTCAACGGCACGAGTAGTGCAAGCATGTCCCAGACGGGTGGCGACATGGAAGCCATTATTGAGCCCTACTTTGCGACTATCGTTTTCCCTGCCAGCGTAACTCGTTCAATATGTTGAGTAATTTCTGACTTAAACCTATTGTGTCTCGTTGACCGACAGAGTTTTGTAGATGCCAGTATAGTGGGTGCTGTGCAGATATTAGACCCGATAATAAACCCAGCTAGCCAGACTTCGCATACGTGGAGCGTCCCATGCGATGCTCAGATGTCCTTGACCGTTATATTTGGAAACCAGCCCTTCACCATGGACCAGACGTCGCTTGTGGCAAATCAAGGTGGAAATTGCACAGGCATCATTGAGGGGTGGACCGACGACAACGAAGCTGCCTACCTTTTTGGCTCCCATTTCATTTCGAAGGCATATCTGTAAGTATGCCTTCTAATAATAATATGAATTTTAGCACTCATGCCCTCGCAATTGTCAGAATCGTTATCGTGGCCAGCGCAACACAAGGATCTCTCGGATTCGCCGAACGAGCGGCAGCCTCGGGAAGGAAATTGAGCCCTGGCGTCATCGCTGGTATTAGCTTGGGAAGTGCAGCCTGTGCAATTTTGCTTTGCATTGGCCTTCTCCTATTGTATAGGACCTGGAGGGCCTACTTGCCTTCACATAAGGCCGTATTGGCGGAGCGCAAAGTTGGTGAAGTTGATCCATACATCACATTGCACCCCGTAAGCCCGACATCTGCGTTGCCGTATCTCATTGATGGACGCACCCTGGGGCAATCTTCTCCACCCTTCATGCCAGAACGGAAGCAAGGTCTATCCTACAACCCAGGAGGAGTATCGCCTATGTCCGTGCAGTTGTCACCCCAGTACACTGTATCAACCCCATTATCACCCGAGTCTAATAGTGTTTTCGCGCAACAACAGTTGCAGAGGAGTACGATTGTCACGACGCAGGAGTGGAACAGCGACCCTCTTTCACCTCCTCCCTATACGAACACTAGTACCACGGGGCCTACATGGGGAGAGCGCTCGGAAGCGATCGATGAAGTCGAAAGGGGCGAAGAAAGACCTCACCGAAGTAAGCTTGACATTGCATAATATTCCTGAACCGTACATTTGCTATAATATATCTACATTCATTTGATCCATTTTCTGCAGAACGATAATAAGACGGATTTTCATTTGGTCGGATATCAGTCCGACTCAATGCTACTGCGCATAAAAGATCATGCATGCAATGTAATGATTAACAGTTCACCTCGAAAAGAAGAACGATAATTAGCTACAAATACGGAACTCTTTGACACTTGTCTCAAACCACCACACGGTCCATCTTAACATGAAAGCTGTGGGAATCGTAATTGTAGGAGACCACCACTGAATTCAATCATCACGGGTCGGTAGCATGCGATGCGCTAGTAATAATATGACAATAGAACTTCGGGAAATCGGGTATAAGATTGGAAACCTATCTTAGGCTCCATACGGACTTGCCACACGGTGATAGGGGTCACCACAGCAAACGCCAGCCTTGCAGCTTAAGCATCGCCGAGGGGTTAGAACGAACGCGTCCATCCGCGCTGGGACTGCGACTTTCCTGGCAGGAACGTCTCAAAGCTATGAAGAATCACGGAATTCCGTTTAAAATATTTATTTGGCTTTGTGAGGTGAAGAAGGCTTACACTTCGAAGTGACCATGTGAGAAGAAACGCAGTAGATCGGCGACAATAATGATAGGAATAGAGAGAATTTTGCGTGTATCACGGCTGTTGAGACTCTACGAGAGGTGCTCGACGGGCAGTAAACCTTGTCCGGGGTTCCTTTGTCTAGAGTAAAGGATTAGCAAGTGATCACGTAGACTTTCGAAAGAATACACATGGCACCAGAAGAGCTTTATTCGCACCCGCAACACAACTAGTCCGGCATTATACACCCATAAATTGGTGAGCTCTAAGTCAAGGCGTAAAGTCATCCAGGCATCCTCTCAGGATATCTGAAGCCTCGACATCACCGCCCTCCAATAAAAATTGCATCGGAAGTTAACCTCCTAGCTCCGACGCCACTTGCGTACCGTGTCATGTAAACTTTTGCAGATGAGATATGTATAAGGACCTCCCGGTTTTCTTACAGTTTCGAGGTTCGCCCATGCCTTTGGTCTCTTGGTAATGAGAGCATTCAAAGATAGAAGGAATTATAGAGAGATTCCGTACCAGCTAGAAATGTGGATCATTGGCATCAGCAAAGCCTTACTATGATTCTCGGAGGCAACTAGATACCTTTCCATTCTCTACCAGGATAACTGTTTTGACCCAAGTTCGGCATGCAACGCATTGGGCAATGGCAGCTGATATCACTTCTTCGAAGAAGGATCTCCGAAAAAGGCGAGAAAAAAATAAGAGCATAGTACTATAAACTCATAGGTGTATTTCTAGATGGTTCAATGCTTCGTTCAACTTAGTTTACTTCGAGTTCCAATTCTGAGGTCTGAGAGTTCAATACATTCAATGGTCATGTTTGTAAAATGTTTACTTCCCAAGATGGCGCCAAATACAGTGTTCCCTGCCCCCCAGACCCCGAGGGCCGATATGGGAATGGCAGTCTCAAGGCATCTTAGATCTAACCATGATGCTTGAGCTCTTGAGGCGGCTCAGCTCGCGGCAGCACTAATCCATAGCCGCTGTACAACACGTACACATTGCTGTCAGTGTAGTGTGTCATCCGTAAGCCTTCAGCTTCAGCGAGTATTACCATTGCACATCGATTTTTGAGCCGTATAGGTATCCCGATTGACGATAAGAGACGGTCGTCGGTAGGCGTTATTCTGATTAGTGCTGTTCTCTTTTTTCTGCATTGGTAACCTAGACTCACTGGAACGATTATAAATAGTAGGTAACTTCCCGTAAGGATTTGGAATCTTGTGTGCGTATCGCGTACCATGAGCCTGGAAACGATGGAGGTAGCTGTCGTGTAGTTGGGGGTGGAAGGTCCGGCACAGGTTGAAGAGTGCGCCGGACTCCAGGTTGTAGGGCCGATGGGGGATGCAGACGGGTCACCCACCAAACCGCACAGCCGTCGGTGTCTGCCAGCAGCTAACCCCCAACGCGGTTTTGCTATTTTCGATGGCATTTGCGGTATAGAGCGTGTGTGGGAGGTATCTGCTCAGCGTGTAGTGGGGCAACATCCTCGAGGGAACGCCAGTAATGTAAGAAAGCATCAGAGGACCAACGTCCCATGACCTTGACAACATCGGGTGATACACCAGCGAGGAGCAGCTTGGTTGTACTGCCAATTCTGAAGCTGTGACCGGTAGTACATGGGTAACCTGCTGTAGTCCATATGTGGTTGCAGCGGTCAAGAAATTTGTTGCGTGTGAGGACTCGGGGACCATGTGGGGTGATATAGGAGAATAATGGGCATGATTTCGATAAACCGTTGGTGGTTAGATGATTTGCGAGAATGTGGAGAGGGTTTATGATACCTCTTTGCCTTAGTAGTACCATGTCCTCTCCATGTCTCATGGTTTTGGTCCTGGGGAGGCGTAAGAGCCATGACGCTGAGTTGCGAGAGGAGCATCGCAAGCTGTTACGAGCTGGGTGGGATAAGGTGGTGAAATCGGTGGAGCAAGTAGGCAAAAGTTCTCCTAGACAGCATTGTCCCCAAAATGCTACACATGCACACCCGGCTATTGCTGCGTCAAGTGGATGGCTTAGGTTGAGGGCACTGATCAAGATGATGAGCATCGTAGTGTTTATGGGAGGGCGTGGGAGTCGATGGTGGTGGTCTGTTGTAAGGTTGACAACACTGTTGAGGACGTAGTGCAGGTGTTTGCTACCCTTCCACTCGGCATTGTTCATGGCATGCCAGGCTTTGAGAGCTGCGATTTTCTTCTTTGCGCTTGAGCCTGATAACTGGCCAATACCAGAGGCTGCAAAGGCACATAAAACAAACTCGTCAGCAGGGAGCCTCAGATGATCTGGGACATTCTCTTTATCACAAAAGAGGAGGAATTGTCATATGGAAGATGAGTAACCTTTTAGTGTAGATTCTGCCCATCTGTTGTCTAGGGCTTTGGCAACACTTGTGAGTGCAGTTGCTGATAGGAATAGATGAGAAACTTGGATTCTAGCCAGTGACAGGGATATTGGTGTGCCTGACTTTGGTGTAGCCTGGTAGCAAGTTGGGGTAGTA
>JASFDH010002686.1:0-10255 GCA_036937195.1 Nidularia pulvinata | reverse complement strand
AATCTTCCACATCCTTCCAGTAGCAGGGCAATGTTTTCCACATTACTGCCAGAGAAGTCGTCCAAGCATACTTTGAATATGTGAAGAATGAGGTGGGAAGGAACCACTCGAAATTTAGTAAGGTTGGACAGGTATGTTATGTTCTGAACCGTTCAATCAAGAAATCTCACGAGACAAAGGCGGATACACACCTTTAATCTAACTTCCGCGAGTTCTTTCACGACGTTCTTTTTACGTTGCAAGTAACGAAATTCTTCATCGAGCTATAAACGGTTCAGTTTCTATGTCCCTGAAATAAATAACAAAAATAAGACATACAATCGCAACAACGTCAGTTCCGATATCCGGCATATATTTATTCAGAGTAGCAATCAATCTTGAATAATGAGGTAATAAATCGGTGCGATTCTTGGGTACCTGCGTAAGAAACTGCGAATATAGATCAGCTTTTGTGCAATGGAGTGAGGATATTCGAACTAGCCTTTACAAGCCGGTTCCGAGCAGCCTTAGAGTTTAAAAATGCGAAATCGATAGCTGCTTGATCTATCATCGCACGATTCGTTGCATCGGGTAGCCGGACAAGGAGAGCGGTCAATAACTGGGAGGGTCCTTGAGGTGCTAATTGTGGTGATAATGGAGGTGAAGAGGCTTTCGGGGTTCCAGGCGTCGGTGTCGGTAAACTGAAAGTATGAGGTAAGAAAAAGTAAGTGACTGAGTCATCCGCGACTTACTCTTCTTCGTGCGCACTTTCTGCATGCCCATTTGTTAGTGAGCTGTCCGATGTACCTTCACCTTCCAGCCTTTCCAACTCCTCTTCGAGTTTTCTCACTTCCTCCTTTTCTCGGTCGATTCTTTCTTGTTCCTTCTCTTTGCTGTGCTCTTTGTCTTCCTCTGTTTCCCCAGATTCTCCGATTCCTAAGACGCTGCTAGGAACAAAGTCCTTCAAATCTTGAACATCCTCAAAGAATCTCCGCTCTTCCTCATCTTCCCACTTGCCGCCGACAGGAGTTATCTCATCTGCACCCTCCCCGCCGAGACTACTCGTGTTTGAACCAATAAGAATTGAATCTGATTTTTGCGAAGTCGTCGGAAGCGAAGGGAGGGATAGATAAAGAAGCTCAGAGAGGCTGGAACATAGTCAACGGCAACATTTTAATTTCATAGAGAGATGACTCACGACTGGCAGCTAGCGAGCAGCTTTTCGTACCCCTTCGTCATCTTCTCGTAAGCCTGTTGTCGATCTTCGAATATTTCGCCAGATCGAATATATGCCTCGTGATTCCTCTTGTCTTGCTCTTGAAGACGCTATTGAAAATCCATCAGCGATTACATAACCAACATTATCGCAGATCCTACTTTATGCTCAATAACCAGCTTCTTACAGACATTGTCGAAATAACCTTCGCACATACGTTTGAAGCGGTCCCGAACATCCTGCTCAACTAGCTCGTCCTCTTCCTTGAATAGCAAGGGAAATGGGCCACTGCTGCTTTCGGTGTCGGACTGTGAGCTCGACAAGGCTCCAGGCTCAGAATCCGCGGAGATTTGTTTGTTTGTGGCCGGAGGTGCTATTCCAAGATATGGTCGCGAATAAGATTTAAGGAATGTCGTTAATAACGGCAATGAAGACAACGTAGGATCGTTCGATAGCTGCAAATTAGAAATCAGCATCGTATCAACGTGAAATTACCGAAATAGCTTGCCAGATCTTTCATGGCCTTCATGATCCACTCCCCGCCGCTCCTATCTAGCCCATCCTTTATAATCCCGACCAATGATAGTTCTGAACATACCCGGAGAATGGGACGCTGCCGCAATACCCTAGCGCTATCTTCTTTTTCTCGTTGCTCGGGCGTTAAAGCTGCTAGAGACGCTTTCTGAGGTGCGCTGATGGCTGCAGACAAGGAAGAAACTAGCTTTGGAGTAAATTGCTTAGGGAAACGGCGGTGCAGCGCTGAAATGCACTAGAGTAAGGATTAAAGCATTAGAGCATTATCAAGCAGCGTTTGGAAGTGTGATGAGCACCTCTACAGCACTCCAAACGTCTCTTTCAGTCTTACAACGAGAAAGGCCTTCCACTACTGCTCCTGCAATCTCATCAATGTATTTCTCCAAGGATAGAGAGTCGATATCTTTGAGAATTTGGTCTCGGTTATCTGCAGCCATAGATTGGCGGATACGCTTAATGAACGCAGTATGGCGCTTTAGAGAGGAATCCAATTTCGCAGACTCTAACGGAACATTAGATACGCGCCCGTCATGCTCAGCGAGGAGCACTGCACCTTCAATAACGTGGTTGAGGTTCAGCTGCTTCCACTTTGTTCGTTTCTCGTGCCGAGCCTTCTCATCTTCCAGCTTGGTTGCAGCGTGGGCTCCATTTGGAGCTGAATCCATTAGAGAGAAACTATATTCTTTGGGGGCTTGATTTCCAGGCAAGTTGAATGGCAATGGTAGCAAATAGGAGTCGAGTGTAGTGCTAACTCCAGTAAACTAGTCATTACACTCAGTTCATCAGAGATCCGAACACTCCTTACGTAATTTATTTCTCTATCTCCTCTCAACAGCGGGTCGCCTGTGCACGGGTATTCCCATTCTTCTACTCCAAGCGATTCTCTGAAAATCATATTTATGCTTCTTGTTTAATAGGAATGGACGATTTCGATGATTATTTTCCCGACGATATAATACTTGATGAACAAACTTTAGCGGTTCTCGACCAAGAGGAGCAGAAATTTTTGACCCAAAGAAATCCGCCCCCTGCTACCGTGTCTACTCTACTACCTCCAGTTGTCAAACGACTTAAGACAGATCGTGGGTGGTCTCCAGGCGTTGGAGCCCCCTTACTGGGTGACGAACTACCAGAAATCTCCCTTATCGGTGAAGGCGATTATGGGCTTGGGACGCGCGTTTCTGCAGGTGCAGACGCGTCTCGAAACAGACCCACGCATATAAATGCAAATAATAATACAGCTTCAGGCTCTGGAACGTTTAATTCTGCGCCTGCGCAACCTGGGCCGTCATTTTGCCAGAATTCAGTAATTCCAGCTCGAGCATCATCTACACGTCTAGGATATCAGCATTCGACGTCCTTCATTCGGCCTTCACAACCTCCACGTAAAGTGTCCAATGGAAGCGCATCTATTCCGCTGCTATTGCATCCCGATGTGAACAAGGAGAGCGATGGGGATCATCGTCACCTTGATGACCATATGAAAGTTTTGGAGCGTAAATTGGAAGAGGTAAGTCTTCGTCAAAGTAAAAAATTCCCAAGGCTAATTGTATTCTTTTTCAGCTTCGGGAGGAAAATGAGAGGATTCAGAATGCACTCAAAGAGGCTTCTGAGGCGAAGCTAGCTAAGGAAGGAGAGGTGACCATTTTGAGGAAGAACATAGAGAAGGTCGGTATCTGTCATCCCTACAAATGTCCAAAGCTAATTTGCTAAATCTTCGGAGACTTCTATGGCGCATGCTGCACAAATAAGCAAACTAAAAGGCGCTAAGGAAGAAGCTGACGCAAAGCAGGTACAGATGCAGATGCAGATGCAGGAGGATATGGAGCGCCTGAAGACACAGTTCATATTTAAGGTACGACGGAGGGTCTTTTCACTGCTTCTTTTTTCTGATATTAGATCTAGCAACATGAGCTGGAAACATCTATTCGTAAACCACCGCTATCTGTCCGCTCCAAGAAGATGTCCAGAGAAGCTCCTAGAACACCGATCAATACTTCTTCGCAAATGCGAGGCTGGAATCCGATCGCGGGTCCGAGCAGAATGCAAGCCGAAACACCTCTCCGGCCTCCACGCCGAGAAAACAAGCAACCTTTTGGATCTCCACAGCAGGTGAAATCTCCCGGAAAGCCTAAGAGACCCGCAAAACTGCCCGGTTTCCAAAACTCGTTTGTCACTTCAACTCCTATCCGCTCACCTGAAAATCGAATGCCGAAGGAGAACGAAACTTTTGAAGGGGGAGATTTCCTCTATCCGTCTCAAGTCCCGAATAGCTTCCAGATGCTTCCTCCGAACACTCTTTTAAAAGTCCATCCCGAGGAAGATGGAGACGTTGAAGATACTGTCATCTCTGCTCCCTCAGCTCCCGCTATGGCTGAAATGGACCGAGCTATAGATGGTGATGGGGACACTGCCATGCTTCAAGTGGAAGACGAAGAAACCGTTTTAGAAGAATTGGAGGTGATGACGCCAATTAACTGGAAAGCTGAAGTACTTTGAATCCATGTCTTGATATGTTCTGTGCGCTAAATCGATCATAGCTTTGTCGCTGTATCCTCACACACAGTGTTCCAGGATGCGGTAGACTCTCTTTCCAGACGCTTCTGGGATTATCCGTGTCCTCGTCTCTTAATGTTGCCACTGGTGAAGCGTACTCTGCGGCTTGCACTAGAATTCTCGAAATAATTGCTAATACTAGCAATGCCGAGGAGTATGATGCCTCTCTGGGGCCTTTGTGCAAGTCATTTGTTTCCATTACTGCCATCTTGAGCATTACCGATCTTGTGAGTGCATCCATTCTTCCTTGGATTAATGTTTACGATGAAATTAGATCCTCCCTCTGGCCTCTTTGCTAGATTTATTAACGACCTTGACATATTCATTGCCTCGTTTCGGCTCAATGCTACTAGCTCAAAAGCATCTTGAAAATGATGAAGACGAGCAAAGTCATATTCTTGTTTCTCTTTGTGAGATAATCGAAGTACGACTTGCACCGTCGAGCCAACATGAACAGAAGGACACACTTGCCAATAAGGTACTTTCTTTACTGGAGTCTTTATGCTTTCACGTTGGTAGCGATTCGATCAAGAGGTGAACCTTGATTCTCCCCATGGTAGACGAGAATTAATCCCTCATCTATCCCCTTCAGACTCACATACCTACCGAATCGTGGTGAAGTTTTTGCTACACTTCTGCAGTCTTCGCAGCCTTCGTGGGTCTTGGCGCGCTGTTCTCAGCTTCTGATCCTCCTTGCAACCTGTACGTTTGTCTTCACTTACTGCAGATAACAAGCATCTACTTAAAAATGTCGAAGACGCCATGCTCTTCCGTCCCTTGCTTTCAATTCCGGAGCCTGAACTCCAACAAGCTGCTCAAGATGCCGTGAAGGTCCCTCACATTGAAAGGATGTGCTCTTATCTCACCGATACTAGTCGCCAGGACACTGAGGTGAGCAATGTGGGGATATCTGAACAAGTTCTCACTGACTTATCCCCTAGTTCCACACCTTCAAATCGAGGATACTTACCTTTTTTGCATTACTATCGATGTCACACCCGGACGCTCACATGTCCCTTGTGAAATCTTATACATTAATACCATCACTTGTCGTTTTCCTCGCTCAGTTGACGACTCCTTTATGGGAAGATGATGAGAAACTTATCTCTTCATCGGAAGCAACAACTCTGTCAGTAATATCGTGACTTCCTTCCGTTATGTTGCTGACTTCGCACATAGCCTCATTTGTACAGTCAACCAAACGCTGTTTCTCCTTTATCATCTAGTATTTGCAGTGGATCCTGCTATCAATTTACGACATAAAATACATCATGCACCGCATCGTTTATTCAATAGTCTGACCCACATATTTGTCGTCACATTCGGGAGGCTTAGCTATGCTGACCCTCCAGAATGGGTAGATGTTCAATGCAAAGCAGAATTGGAGCTTCTATCAGGTATGTTTACCTTTCACACTGATGCCCTAGTGATTAACTTCGCTTTAGAAATGGCCCGAGATCTTTTAGACCTTGTCGTTGATGGTCCTGAAGGAGATAGCGTCTGGTCTGCATATCAAATAGAGCTGGATGAGGGCAGTGTGACCGACGAGGAAGAGATGGAAGCGAGGCTCATAGGCGACGACAGCTGAAAGGTACAGCCTGTATTCGAAGTCGCATAGTTAGCATGGGTCCTGATTTTTGACTACATTTCATATGCTCAGCATGTCTACATTATTATGGACATATAATAACATGATAGATACCCCATCGAAACATGATCCTGATAGCTGATTTTAGAAACAGAATATAGTTCCTATGCTTATTCCTTCGTAAGGGCCCAGCTGACAATCGAATAATATTGTTTCGTCAACCTTTGTGGTTCATTCAATAACGAATTTAAGCAGCGAAAACTTACGTGGTCTAGTATATTTCCTTCCAAAATATTAGGTACCGTCTTAATTTGACATTGACTGTCAGTTGCGTCATCGTCTCCTAAATAATGGCAGCATCCTAAACACAAGTGCCGAATGAAACGTAAGATTGCGCACCTGGGCACGAAACAGCATTTCCAGGTGAAAGGATATGAACTTCTCCATGAGGATGAGAAAAATCAAACAAGCGGGGCGGAACAGTAGGAATAAGGTCTGTAGAAATAACGTGAACAAGCAGATTGACGTATACATGTCCGTACGATAAATACAGACCTTTTTTGTTGTTGATGCGTTGGAAATTGGGAACCTAATGCATTCCATTTAAGTCTCAGAAACAGTTAGATTTTTGATCTCAGTACTCACCTTGCTATCAATTAACTGAGCAAACGCTATATTTCCAACGCGAGGGGTTCCGTAAGTTACTGCATTCACAGAAGTATCAGATGGCAGATTAAGAGTCAAGAACAAAGAATCTAGCTCTGCTAGGGCTCCTCCAAGAGAGTGACCGACCTGACAACTAGATTTTTAATTATGAAGAATATAATATACTTCTGTAACCCTTACAATCGTCACTCTTTTGGTACCTTTCGCTGCTATCAGCCGCTCAACCTCAGCTAAGATTTCAGGTGCAGTTAATGCATGCTGGTCCCGAAAGCCATCGTGAACTTGAACATTGGAGGACACGCCAGGAAATAGACTCGAATCCAAGGAGCCAGCAACTACGTTTGCATCAGTTAGAAGGGATTTCCTATAAAATAATCAGCAAAACTATAGACATATAGGTTACCGCAAAAATTCTACAATTGAGTCGGATCCGTCCCTTCATGTGACACAATAATAGTGTCCTGGGTTGGCCAGTAACCCACAAAAACTGACAAAAAAACACGATGGTTCGGAGGACTGCACGACAGCTAGCCACGATTGCTGACAACTTACAAACTTGAATAGCATTCCCATCTCCGCCGATTAGGCTTGGTTCAAATCCAGGAAGTGCGTTACAAGCCTCTGTCAATGTTGATGAATGCAAGTGCATGGGATGAGAAAAAAAAGACAAACCTCCGCACGCCCAATTCTTGAGCACAGAGGTTGGACAATATGCTGCTCTTGCAAACTGGGTAAAAGGTGCAAAACTAGAAAGCGTTGTTGACGAGATAGGAGTGACACTGCGCCGAGTAAAGACAGCAGGTGCTGCGGAAACAGAGAGTAGCGCAGAAAATAAAATAATAAAGAAAGATAACATGGCTACCTGAGTCCAACAGCTTTTCGGGGAGGAAGATAATTTTTATGCCATCGACCAACTATACACTGTTTTATATTGCAATTGAACTGGCAAAGAAGTGGATCAAGCATCATAGAAACAAGAATTGTGTACCTGGGAACGGCGATGAGTGGAACACATGGCAAGTTCACCTACCTCAGTCGATAGCTAATACAGTGAGACATAAATTGTGTCGGTGAATTGAAGATACCCACAAGCCCTTTCAATCCCGTGTAGTGAAAACAAATCCGTATAGAGCGGAATGGACGTTCAAGACATACAAAGCCTGTCTCCTTTCGTCGCAAGATATAGCAGAATGCTAGTCATCAAATAGCGTCAAAGTTATACACGCTGAATGTTGTTAGTCCTCACGATGATGTGAACTGTTCCGGTTTCTTCTCGTCTTCGAATGCGACGGTGACAGCTCGGAGAGACAATGGATGAAAGGATCCGAGGTTGCCTGTGACAAGATATCTTGGTTTCGAGATACGAAAGCCAGGTAACCAGCATTGATATCAAAAGTTCAATTCTTGAATTACGAGGCAACATCGCAACGAGTCATATGGAATGTATAATCAATTCATCTATAAGTACTTACATAGTAGTATGTTAAGCAAGATCAATAGAGGGAAAAATAAATTCTATGTACTCAACATTCTAGTTTATGTTAGACGATTGAATTTCTTGACATTGAACAGGTTGAAGTTGCCGAGCTCAGTTACTCCGTGCAGCAGTGATGTGTGACGTTAATGATCGCGATCACATGATGTGACACGATAAACATGTGCACTCCTCGTGGATCAACGCAATCAACATGAGTCTCTGCCATCTCCGGATTCCACACTTGCAATTTAACGTCAGCCGATGGCTCTTTGCGTAGAACGACCATCTTTGACCCTAAAACATGTTATCATCATGTTGTTATTTCTTCATGGTACATGTATATCTTCCTACGGGTGATTTTTTATCTCTTACTATCAACTTCTTGAAGGACCAAGGTTAAGCACGCGCTGCTGCCACCCAAGGTGACCCAAGATTGTTTTAAGATCACTACCCGTGGACTGCACAGTATCCTTTTCATATAACACTTGGGGCTGGAATATTTCCACTTCACAGTCTAATCTGGATTCACTTCTTTAATCCAGGATGCCTGTCGAGTACGCCCCGGCGCCGTCTTTCGATGATATACCGGAGTCTAGCAACGATGGGTGCGTGATTATTTTGTATAAAATTCGACTACAACATTGACGCTCGCCATTGCAGGTACGATGTCATCACCCAAGTTCGTGAAGCCACCAATTCGCCCTCTCCACTTACTCTCTTGCTTCAAGACACAGTTCTAGAAAATCTTGTCAAATCTAAACCTCACAAACAATCGAGACGAACATCCCGATCTCCACATCGTGAACATCGTTCTCCTTACATTATGGCTGTTGCTCTAGCCGAAGAAGAACGACAGGCAAATCATCTCAAAGCTTTGCTGCGAAATACAGGCGATCGCCTCGAATTCGAGATCCGCCGAGCGGATGAGGCATCGTCACGCGCTGATTATGCCGAACGACGAGCTTCTGAGGCACTTGCAAGGGCCACTACCGCCGAAAAAGCAAAAAGTGAGGCACAAGTGGAATCATTACGTCGCGAGCACGAAGCAATGAGGTGCAACCTTCAATTAGAGAGCGCCGAGCGCGATACAAGACGTTTGGAGGATGAATTAAGGAGGGTGGAGCAAGTAAAGAAAGAAACACAAGAAGCAGCAGAAAGGGCGAAGGAATCAAGCAGAAAATATCAAATCGCTTTGCGGGACTATGAGGTGAGAGAAGAGGGACGAGAAGAGGCTCGTCGACTTTTGATGGAGAAACGCGTCAATGAGAGTAAGGATGAAGGATGGGAAAATGGCTACGCCGAAGGATACGAAGAGGGGCGGAGTGACGGTTATGCCGAAGGGTTGCGAAATGGCAGAAAACAAGGGCTGAGAGAGGGAAAAGAGCAAGGGCGCAATGAGGAACGTAGGAATGCTCTAGAGGCGTTTGACCGATTCCTAGCTGAGGAAATGGACGGGAATTCTCAAGGCGTTCGTCATTCTACTACATCCATTCAAATTCAAATTTACTGATCAAGACCTTCATCATAGCGACGTCGATGGGCACAGTCAATATACCATCCAGATCCAGCAAGTACCGAGTCGACTGAATCATTCTTCAGGTCAAATCCTTCTTCGACTGATTCGATTTATCGTTAGCATTCCGTTCGATGTTCTTCCAACGTAAATGTCAGAGACAATGGATAGTCTCCTAATACTATTTAAATAAGGTACACAAGATGAGACGATCCGTCCTTTATATATGATACTTATACTCGAGCACTGTTATTCGTGTCGGCCATGTCTAAATGCCACCCTGGAAGATTCTAAACCGCCTTGAGGATCTCTCTACTAATGGAGAGCTTTGCCATAGTTGCAAAAACTGCACCCACGAGCATCACTGCTCCAGAAAACGCAGCTACTGCAATATACTCATTTGAGCCGGTGGCATATTTGAGCAGAGCTGTGGATTTGTCGTTAGCTATGATTAAAAAAACAAAATAAAATAGAAGGATATCAACATACCTCCACCAATTGGGGGACCTGTGAGGGTCGAAAATGACATCACAAAGAGGAGGAATCCCAATCGGGAGCCAATAAGTTCAGGTGGTGAAATCTGTGCTGTACACGCTGGGAATATGGCGATAACACCACCTATCCAGATATTAATGATAAGCAATAATCCGGAGATGCCAGATACATACCTGAGAAGAAGCCAAATAAGAGGGCGTAGAAGTATACTCCAACATGGTTGGACACAGT
>JASFDH010002685.1:0-10260 GCA_036937195.1 Nidularia pulvinata | reverse complement strand
TTCCTTGGACATCCGTTTTGTCGTGTCTGTATGCATGTATAATGATTGTAACCCCATCTCTGTACATTAATGCCATGGTTCTACTTATGTAGAACTCTACGATATACATATAACCAAAAATATACTAAGAGAGTCCCCCTCGCCGGATCCGAGAAATTTTCTGATGATTTTACGGAGGTCCTCTTCCCGCTCTTGCGCTGACGTAGGACCATGCCATCCATACATATATTCTCGTTTGCAAGGTGCATGGGAGCACATCGGTACAGACTGCAGCAACCTAATACCCATTGACAAGTAGCAGCACGTAAGGACTATTAAAGGCCACTACCGGGACTATAATCTCGAAGGTGGTACAACAACACCCGGCCACGCGTATTACCAATAGCGACATAATCACTCCGTGCGGAAAAATCGACGGCTGTAACGTGGCCTAGAGGTGTGCTGGATGTTGGCCAGTTCGCGAACGCGGTGAGAGAAGGAAGATGAATCTATGAAAGGAAAGTGTTAGTAACACGGCCGAAGAGTTGAATCCGAGGCATAACGACATGAGCCAAGATACAGGATCACGGGAATGTACGACCAGTATGGCAAGTGAAAAATAGACATGATGCTATTGCCCACATGAACTTGACCATCCGGGACATCGTCTCGAACAATATGCAGCTTTCACTCACCAGGCGCAGCGCGTCCTTCTTCTCCTTGCTTGCCACTGCCATGATCTGTGCGTCGTGATTAAAGCGCAAAGCGGAGATGCAGGTAGTTAGATTGGCGATAGTCTTGATGGGTTTTGGAGGCTTCTCGTTGTCGGAAAAGGTTTCTGATTTTGTAAAGGTCGAGAAAGAGTCGGAGTCGTAGACATTGACAAAGCCTGTGTTTGACCTGTGAAATACAGTAAACAGCCGGCGTAAGTCCCAACGTGATAGAATGCAGAAAGGATAGAAATTGCGAAGCACGAAGAAAAGTGGACGATAACAGCACAACACACTTTCCAAGGTCAACGATCCAAGAAAACTCACCCAACTGCCAAATAACCACTATTCGCTCCTGCAGTCGTACCAGCCATCACTTTTCCTGCACCTCTAAACCCGCCATCGTCCTTCCACCTCCTTACACATCGTCTCTGTCCCACATCCCATAGATACACCTCCGCATCCCCGCTCAAAACCGCCAGATGCGCTCCAGCCGCGCCAATACCACCAACGGTGCTCTCGCCGCCACCTAGCACAGTTTGTCCGTCTCCGCGTGGCACCCACCACATCCCCTGCACGCCTCCACCGCCACCGCCGCATTTCAAGCTCCCTACAACCTGGCCAGCACCACTCTTCCAGTCAACAAGATGCACGTATCCGCCGCGCCCCGCAACTGCCAGCATTTCGCCCGTTTGTGGGCTGAACGCTGTTAGTGACATGCCTTCGCCTGTGCCACCTCCCGCGTTTTTCCCGTTTGCTTGGCTGCGACCGCGCTTGCGGCCACCTGCGGAGTCATTGGCGGCGGAGAAGGTGGTGCCCCACAGACCACGCGCATGGTGAACTGTGGCGCCTGTTTGTAGGTCGTGCGTGTAGAAGAAGGGTCTGGGGCCGGTAAGTAGGAGGGAGGAACCGAGCGGATGGAAGGACACAGAAGTCGATGAGGTCAGCGGCAGGGAGGGGACATGTAGGGTTGTTAGGAGGGGAGAAGTGTGGCCATCGACCTATATAAAATAATAGAGAGAATTTCGTTATAAAACAATGTCAAGCTGTAGGAGGAAAGTACTCACGTTGAATAACCGTACTCGACGATCGGCCGTTGCAACACATAGTACGGGGACGCGATCGCTGGGATGGAAAGCCACAACTTTCACATCACCGCTGCTAGAGCCTTGCGCTGCCTGATTCGCGTCGCGTAACCGCTCGATATCAAGCGTACCCGCCGACAGCACCCGCGCCTTTGTGCGGCTTTTCCTAGCCAGAATACCTGCCGTTGACGATATCAAACCCTGCACATCCTCTCCTTCGTCTTCCCCGCTCTCCGCTTCGCTCCCGGACCCAACAACCTTCTTGCCCGCCCGCGCTTTTCTAGCGTTCTTCGCCCATGTTGGCTCGGGATTCACGCGTTCGAACTGCCGTCGTAGACGCGTTTCGTACTCGCGACTCGAGATGGTGTCTTCGGTCGGCGCTTCTCGTAGTTTGCGCAGACGCGATGGGCCGGAAAGAAGGGAGACGGTGGCGGTGGGAATGGCGTCCGAGGGGTCTGTCCAGGCTGGTGCTTTGGATTTTCTAGACTGCAGTCGACTCGAAGTCGCAAGTTCTTCGTTTTCATCTTCTGAGGACTCCTCGTCCTTATCCGAACCTTCCTTGCTCGAATGAAGATCGTTTTCGCCATCCTCGTCAGAAGTAGCCCCCTCATCGCCTAAGGATGGGGTGAACCCTGAGTCCGAATCAAATTCGACATTTTGTGCGCCCGGTGCACTGTCATCGACAAAGAAAAGCTACAAAAGAAAGGATAGGTTTCATCAATACCGCAAGGACGGAGTAGACGCGAGAAACATACGTCTGTATCCAATAGATGCCGCATCTCAGCGCCTCCCTCCACTTCTAGATTTTCATCGTCAGAGCTCACTACATCTCCAGCTTTTTCTTTGCCTCCTCTAGGAATTAACTTCGTCCCAAACAGCATGCTCTCCAACCGCCTTTCCTCGTCGTCTTTGCTCGCCTCGTCCAGCAGCATGTTAATTTTGGCGCAGCCAAGAGGTTGTGGCTCATCCTTAGATGTTTTTTGCCGCTTCCTTGGATGTTTTGCCATTGTAATATGAGTAGAACGGCGAGACGAGCAGGTAGAGTGGTATGGAGATGGATAGGTTGCTAAAAATAGCAGGAAAAGTTTTGAATGGTGTCACGTTTGTCAGGTGGCGTAACCGTCACACCACATTTCTCCTGCTCTCCGAAATCGAAAATAACCTCTACGTCTGCTCTTCTGCCAATGAAAGAAATTTCTACGCGTGAGCTGACCTTCGGCCATTTTATCTCAACGACATGATCTATCACGATCTACTTGCGAAGAGTAACACAGGGCACTGCTCAAGTTTCGCCGGACCAAAGCTCAGTCAGACTCGATGGCAACAATTTACTACTTCCTGCCGCCTACTCCACTGGAACCTCTTTTAGGTGTTAACTTCCTCCTCACTTCTCCCTAGATTGATATGAATGGATCGTTCGTTGTTCTTCGTGGCGCTCCTGGTCTGGTGTTTTCTTTTTGACTAGGTATCGGCTCATCACAGGAATCTACCAACATCGGACGTCAGTTTCACCATTTTGAATCTTTCCTTCCGCCCTTACATCTTCCTTTCTAACTTCTCATTATGCAGATGATATCGCGACCTGAGATGCGGATTGACACCCTTGCCCATCTAGAGTTGCCCCAGATAGATGCCACATCTCACAACCCAGAAGCGCACATCTCTGCAGCTGCGGACGGCGTCAGAGGGGTTTACATCCAACACAGCACTAAATCAAGAAAAGGAAATAAATTTCCGAGTATGTTGCTTTCGTTAGTATGGAACCCTTCTTGAGCTCTGTTGACTGCATTTAGGATGGCTTGACCCTATTCAGCACATAGCTGTCTTGACCCGATCACTCTGGCTTTGATCGCTTCTTCCGTTGCTACCGTTTGGGAGGTACAGTAACTTTCACTTGTATTATATTTTCATCCAGATACGTCCGCCAATTTCCGCCCCCGGAGGGAACGCGCAATATTTTGTTTGAGATGTTGACAAGCAAACATTTGTCACAGCTTTACATTCAGTGGCACGTTGGGCTCCAACTTTGCGGTTTCTGATACCGATTACAAGCTCAACCGTCGAAAAGAATTATCACGACAGAGCTGCAGTCTTTAGGAACGAATTTCCTCGATGCGGCTGTTTAACATTAGCAGTCTGAGGGAGCGAAATTATGCCCAACATTTCCGAGGCTGCCGGCGTGGGGCTCTGCTCAAGAAAGAATGCTGGGATGGGGCTGTGAAAATGGTAGTTGATTATAATGCAAGCCAGCACTCTCAAAAACTCTATATGGATGGCCCCGAGGAAGGAACCTCGCGCTGCGCATGCGCTAGGAGGCTTGCATTAGGGAAGGTTCAAAAAGTTGGATGGTGGCTGGCTGAGATGGTTAACTGTTCGCGATCTGTTGACGATCTCCCAGAAGGTCTCTACGCGCAGAGGAGTGGACTCCATTTCATTAGATGCGTTAAACTGATTACCTGATTGCGCGGCGTACGGATTCTTCATGATCGATATCCGCCATAGCCCCTGGAAAATTAGCTGCCTGCTTTGCGTTCCCTTGACGGAGCCAAGATTACGGGTCTGGAGGATTGTCGAGGAGACTTTTAGGTTAACTTTGGGAACGCAGATGAAATATGGATGTCTGGATGATCAAGTCAGCATCGTACTGCCCGCGATTATCAATGCCGTTTGGATGCATTGAATTCAAGAAAGGAGGAACGTCGTGTCTCCGCTGAGGCGATGATAGGATAGACGTTTCCATTAGCATTTTCTGGGCTCCGTCTTAGAGCTCTGACGAGGCATCTATTGTGATGAACAGAATGCATCTTCATCAACTCCTTTTGCCGTTCTACAGATGCTCTGCAGGCTTCCAGCCTATTGCCCAATTACCATGTAACTGTCATGCGAGCTAGGGCGCTAGCCTTCCCTGGAAGGGGCAATCGACCTACCCAAGAATCCGCGAAGTGATACGCATCCTGATTAGCGTTATGGAGAGCATAAATATCTCTATCCAGCGTCAGTGGTACTCTCAAAATACCTTCCAATGCACCCCTGGTCACAAAGCGACAGTTTTGTCCCCTGGATGTGTATGCTAAGCTATGCCACCGCGGCCGTTCCGAAATTTCGATTTTCAATCTCGATAAGCGGCGGAATATCATGGGCTGGCTGGATGTCTGCATAGCTGATAGCATGATCCTCGTGTTGCGCGCTACACGATGGTATACTAACTAAGGATGTACAATTTTTCTGCTATTCAATACTTAAAGGGGCCCAAGGAATCATCTACTTTTCGCAATCCTATGATAGGAGGCATGCATCCTGAAAGCCATTCATGCCATTTCTAGCTTACTCTGACGTGAATGTTCGTGTTAATTTGACAGCAATGAGATGCGTTCTCCAGTTTCTTATGATCGAAAACATGGCTTTCTCTATTCCAAGCCATCGGAAATCTATTGTTGGCTTTAGTATAATGCAAACAAACCTGATATCAACAACTAACTTGTGCTAACCAGCTACGACATAGTAAACCTCGCTCTCGGCATGTCTGGACACAGTAGTTGTTGAATTCACGATGTGGGTAGGCAGCAAGACAGACAGTGAACTATAAATCCCGTAATAACAAAGGAAACTTATGGATGCTCGCCGCTACTTCAAAGTTTTGCTGAATAACAGAAATATAATGATGGGTGCCGTGAGCTGCACCCATGCTTGGTGTGACCCGGAAAGACGTAGTCTAATACAGGTGTAGTCATTAAGGCAGGGAGTGTGCTGCCATCATTCCGAGTATGGCTTAGCCAGCCGTTAGAGAATGAGCTGAACAGAACACGCAAGTGAAAGGAAGAAAAGATACGAAATTCGAGATATCAGGGGGCAGAGAGACGGAAAGATGGCGGTACTTATGTGAGGAGAGTTAAATGAAGTGGTGTTGGGGTGGTAGTTCCCTGTTCGACCAAAGTTGAATATCGTACACGGGTAGATTTAGGGGCAGTTACACTGACGAGAGAATCGAGGAAAGAAATGATAAGGAATCGATGGGGAGAGAGCTGGCTATCCGACGCTGGGCAGCACTGAAGATGAACGACTCGGAACTGCTTTCGGACACTGTGGGCTGCTGTGACGCTGTAACATGCTGGGGGAAACAATTCATTTGCTGTCGGCGTCCTAATGTGATCAAAAAACAAAGTTGGCTGATGCAATGGCCTAATCGAACATGCACTCTGCGTTTGCTCTACATGGCGTCCACACAGCGCACACCCAACGCGCGCTGCAGCTAGTAAACCATCAGATCACTGGGATCTCATAACGGTTCCTCTATACGTGTCGCACCTTCTCCCTTGCATACGCGCTGGCTCATCCATGTCGATGTCCCCGATTCACGCTCCACGGAGCGCCGCAACTGTTACAGCACCCCATAACGAGAACCCGAGCATAGAACAACTAATCCCGACCGTGACCGGCTAGGCGCAAAACTAATTCTTATCTAGAGGTTCTACATGATCTGGTTTTGAAGCGAATCGAACACGGCTCCGGGCTTCACTCCCGCACTCCCATGATCCATCAGCATTGGACAAGGCGGCATTCCGCTTTACCACAGACCGTTGATATACCACCTCGGCACCTTCCTACACACGTTACCTCCACGCACCGAACCTCTTATCCTCTCGATCGTACTAATCCAACTCTCTAAAACGACGAAAAAAGATCGACGGCACTGGACTGAGCCGTCAATAGACCGGGCGCAAAAAAAATTGGAGAGACAATGTTCAAATGACCTGATTTTGAAGCGAATCTAACTTGACTTCCCGCGGCTTTCATTTCTCCACCCACATCAGCGTTGGATCGGCACTACATATTGTTGCACCACCAGGCCGCTGATATATTCCATTCGTACCGTCCCTACATTGGCTCGTTTCGCGCATTGCATGCCCCGTATTTCCTCAACGTTACTGTTCAGTTCACAGGGTCTTGTTGAAGCGGATAATTAGTACCGTTATCGTCAAACCAAGTCTACTGACCGACCCGGGATGGCACAAAAAGCATTTGAGCTCCAGCTAATTTCGAAGCGAACCGAATGTGATTCCCGCAGCTTTCATATTTGCTCCCCCCTCAGCACTGAATGAGAGCTGCATACCACTTCACCACTAGGCCGATAATATATCGCACCGATACCTTTCCTATTGAAGCTCCATCCGCGCACAGGATGCTCCGTATTTCCTCGATGGAGACTCGGTGAACTGAACAGCGACTTGAAGCGGATAATTGGCATTTGTTCTCGTCAAGCCAGGTTTACCGACCGACCCAGGACAGCGCAATATTTAACTTAGCGTCAGCTGAGCAGTCGCGCCATTGACCTGATTTCGAAGATGGGGAGAATACCTATGTCTCGCAGGGGTTCCATGTCCCCTCGGTCTCTACGCCCACTTCCGCCAGCAGCTGCGTCACGTCCTGCTGCTTCTTCGCGGTCCGTTACATGCCAACAGGATCACACTGTCCCGACTCTTCAATCATGTCCTACCAGCCGCAATGTCGCTCCTGGGTGCCGCAAAGCTAGACATCCATCCCACGACAACGTCATCGTACGCCACCTCCAGTGGCTTGAGTAGGGGCGGGAGAACCTGTTACTAAACGCTCACGCTATGCTGGCATTTTCGAGAAGATAGGAATGGGACGCAAAGTGAAGGACGGACACTGAGGACGACGTTTCCAGCCTATGCCTAGTTGTTACCACACGCTGCAAGAACACATTAGCGTCCACGCCTAAGTACGTTACCACGCCTCCACTAGCATCACCATCCTCATTCCCAGCACTGCCCACATGCTCAACGCCGTCTTCACGCCCCCTGCGATATCAGCGTCTCCGTCCAAGCCTAAGACCTCTGCCCGCCATTAGCCATCTCCTCAATGCCTTTGGTCCTCACTGTATCCTCCTACCCACGGGGCGTTCACAGCTGCAGCAGCGCGAAGAGAAGCTTGGACTACGGGTGGGTACTGTTTAGGAGAATCAAGCGAGCGGAATCGAGGGGTAGAAAGCAGCAGAGTCGATGAAAAGAAGGCGAGCGGAATCGAGGGGCGCGTACTTGATGCTCTTGCCCACTGCGCCTTTGTTTGACCTGCGCTCATCCTAGTAATTGCGTTCGATCCCATCTCCGCAGCTCCCGCGTCTCCTTCCCACTGCGTTGTCAACTTGCAAGTCATCTGTACCCACCGGTGTTACGACTCATCGCCACCCATTCATTCCCCTCTTCTCTCCTTTCTGTCCTTGAGCTCCTCTCTGCTTCCGTCCTCCGCTCCCCATCATCAACCCCGAACCAACGACAGATCTCCCACCCGCCCCATCCTACTCACTCTACCCTCTCTCTCCGTAGTTCAAGATCAAGAGCTTAACAGCTGGGATCTTCCTTCAATGCTCGCAGTTCGGGTATTGTTTTCGCTACGTTGGTGAGTGCACCTCGTCCCGCTTATTCGCTGTGCTAACCCATTCGTTTCTTCAGGAGTAAGCTCAGATCGCTGGGCAGGGGTTCTTATGGGGTACATAGAAGGCTATTCGCATGGTATGTATTTATTTTTCTCTTCTATAATCCTGGATACAAATCCGTTATCATTAGTTGCAGACTTTCAGCTACACGCCCACCGCCTTGATATCATGACGCATCTACATCCACGACACAATACCGGTATCACTCCGCACTCGAATGTCGCTAGGAATGGCGTTATGTGGGCGCCGGAAGACCTGCGCGGAGGGACACCCGCCAGGTAAGTCACCTGATACTGCATTTCTTCGGCCGCCAACGATGTTGGAACAGCTTCCGGCCCCCACTGGGCACGAGGAATGACTACGAGGTCGGTCCTCGTCCTCGGGGTTGACAGCACTGCAACGGCCACGGCTACGGGCAAGCGTTGAGGCCAGGAGGGTGAATATTCGGTTTTGCCGTGCAGTTTGCCCTGCCGTTCGTTACTCGATCGAACATGTAGCTGCAGTCAGCATATGGATGCTATCCTTAACACTTGCTATGGCTGTATGCTCATCCTTGACATGTTTTTATCACCCACTCCTTCCCAGGCCTGACAGCTGTAGTCGTCTGTCTATGTGATGCAGTGTTGTGGGTCATTTTTCTTCTCTATTTGCTTTTTTTGCAGTTGGCTTTATTGAAATATACATGCTTAAACACTCTGATCACTATTCTTTGTCCTGAGATATGAGTTGTAGGTTTTGTTTCATTTGCTGTAGAAAGTTTGCAATGAGGCAATACAATGTTTCAATGAAGTAATGCTAAAACTATCACTAGCTGTAAAAAGACTGTACATAACTGCAACTGCAAAGGGGGTACCATTTGAAAAGAGGCTGGCTACAATGAGGTCTGCTACAAAGAGTCCATTATAAAGAGTCTGCTACAAGAGTCCATTATAAAGAGGTCTGCTACAAATGAGTTGGACTATTTGAAAGTCATTCTGCTGAGAAAATACTGTTGCATCAAATTGTAACCCCAATCCGAATGGCAATTTGCCTTCGATGTTCAACAACTGGAGTCCCTGGAGGTAAGGGTGGAAGTCCCAGATCAGTAGCCGATGCATGACACTGTTGGACTGTAGACAGTGATCAAAGAATCTGCTGAGAAGAGGCTAATAAAACTCACTGGTAAAGTCCCTCAATTCATCTCGAGTTCGAGGGTTAGGAAAAACAAGATGTGCTGCCCAGCCATTGTTCATGAGGGTTGGATTTAGGAGAGGCCCATTAGTACCGGCCAGACTGTTTGCCAATAAGATCGGCATCTCATCGGAGCGTTCACGAAGGATTGTAATATCATTTGAGGTTTGTTGGAGTTGTTGGTCGATCTGCTGGAGCTGCTGGTTGACCTGCTGGAATTGTTGGTTGACCTGCTGGAATTGTTGGTTGACCTGCTGGAATTGCTGGTTGACCTGCTGTTCGATCTGCTGAAGTTGCCCCCCAATCTGTTGCATAGTATTATTGAGGTTTGCAAGCCAAGCAGGAGCGACGTTGCCGCCAGGGGAGTGAGAGAATACAACGGCTGCTTTGAAGGCTTCAGCTGCCCCGATCTCTGCATCTGTAGCAGCATTGGGCTGGTGCCCGGCAACTGTGTTCGAAATCAGCGGGTGCGACCAGAAATGAACTGAAGACTCACGCTTCGATGATGAAAGTCTTTCGACATATTCTTTTGCATTTGTTATGTCAAACAGCGTCGCTGGATTTGCTGGGATTGGAGGTTGAATAACGCCGGCATTATTGTGCGGTGGTGCGAGGGCTGCCATTGCACGACTGTAGGAGGCAAGTGTCGCCAGACGCGTCGCGTCGAGCTTGACGGTTGTTTGCATCGGACCAGATTGGTGGCAGTGCTCTTTGGATGCGCACGGACCAAGTGGGCGACTACGACGCATCGGAAGGATATTATTTGCGCGGATTACGGTGATTCGGCTCGAGTGGAGGAAACGTTTCTTGAGATTAGCCTTAAGCATCCGTTTTATGGAATGTGCACGGAAGTCATAACTGA
>JASFDH010002684.1:0-10262 GCA_036937195.1 Nidularia pulvinata | reverse complement strand
GGGAGATATCAAAACCACCAGGACTAGGATGCAGCAAGAGGATCCCAGAACACAGATTAAGAGTTGCACTGCAGAACTGGGATTAAGCATTGCATACCAGGGGGTCCAGGGGGCTTGTACAACTAGAAATAGAAATAAACAACTGTAGCATGTCCTCATAAATAGGCAGAGGATGGTACCATAACTGAGCGGCAACAGAGTTCATCAAGCTGTTCGCTGACATAGAAATCACTGACAACACAGATGCTGACTGAGCTAGTTCCGTTTCCCGAGTACCGGAGAATGCACTGTCAATAGAAAAAGCGCATATGTGGTATTATGCACAATAAGCGCCGGGGATCTGCGATAACAAAGCGTGCGATCGTCCGGTATAGCCGTTCAGTCCGCGACAATGAGTGGCTATTAACAGAGCCCGTGGGCATATCGGTTATCTTTCGTGAAGGCCTGCGACTGGGCAGTCGCGCAAGTAACATCATATGCGCACCCACCTTTAAAGCCACCGTTTCCATATGTTCTGATAGTCGATTGCTTACTTTCATTATGGGATGATCGGAAATGTCTTCGCCATTTGCTGGTGTACATGCCGACTCCGTGCGTGAAGTATGTGAAGTACCATGGCGTACCATAGTTCCAAAGGGTCCCCACATGAGTCAAAGAATACTCAGCGGAACGTCAAAATGGCGCTGGTTAACAGGCCAATTTGCATAGGGTACATGTTTGGTACACACAGTAGTATAATTTACACTTAGTTGATCATCTTCAATGTTACTAATTACCTGTCTCCCTCCCGCGTCAGAGACGGACACACAACTCAAGCCCCGCAACACACCTTATTCAAATCTCCCCCGAACATACCCCCTCCACCCACTCCGTCTCGCTCCGCACCGTCGTCAGATTCTCGTACCCCCCTTCAGTGATGACCACCACGTCCTCGATGCGCACACCGCCGACGGCCTCGTACCGTGCGAGCACCGTGTGGTCGATGTGCTTGGAGTCGCGGACGGAGGCGAGGAGGTGCGGGGAGAAGTATATGCCAGGCTCGACCGTCTGCGTTGGTCTTTTTTTCAGTACGCTATTAGAGGGGGTCAAGGGAGAGGAGGAACGTACCACGACCATACCAGCTTCAAGGGGAAGGCGCAGACGGAGGTAGGTGTAGAAGCTCTCATGCCCCAATACCACGCCTCCCACTGTCAGATTCACCGCCGGCTTGCTCGCCCCGGGCACATCGTGCACGTCCATCCCTAGCGAGTGGCCCACCCCATGCGGGAAGAATGCGCTGCTGATCCCCGATGCGAGGATTGCTTCTTCCGAGTTCCAGGAGCCGGAGTTGGGGGACTGGGGGGAGAGGAAGATGCCGAGGCGCTGGAAGCCGCGGATGAGCGTGCGGTGGCAGAGGAGTTGGAGGGCGTCCCAGTGAGTACTGGGGGAGAGGAGGGTGAAGGAGGCCTGGGGAGGGAGAAGTAAAGAATAACAGGTAGTTAGTGGGGAATGGGAAGGGAAAGGGAAAGGCGTACCTGCTGCATCTCAAGCACCAGCTCGTAGATTGCACGCGCCTCTGGAGTGAACTTGCCCCCGTTCCCGACGGGCATGGTGCGCGTGATGTCAGAGGCGTAGTTGTTGTACTCACAACCGGCATCGATGAGGAGAACTTGGGGCGTGAGGGCCTTGGGCGCGCTAGGATGAGCGGAGTCATCATGCGCGAGGGCGTTCTTATTCTCGTGGTCGTGCGGCGCAACGGGGCCCCAGGAGAAGGCGCGATCGTTGCAGCAGTAGTGTAGGGTTGAAGCGCGCGTGGAGGCGGCGACGATGGGGAGGTAGGCTTGGTGTATCGATCTGTGGGGGTCTTAACATTATTCATAAGAGGCTGGGAGAAGACGGCGCACCCTTCACGGCGGCAGGAAGCGACGAAAATTGCCTCCGCCTCTGCCTCTTTCTCAATGAGCCACTCCCCCGGTAACAAGGGCTTGTCCACGCCTGCGCCCGCCTTGATCTTGTTTTTGACTGCAAGTCCCAAAACGCGCATGACGACCTCGTGTGCGCGCGAGCTGATCTCGTTCGCCTTTTTAATCTCTGCGATCTCATATGCGTCCTTGGTAAGGCGCGCCTTCTGCAGCGCAGTGAGGAGGTACATGTCCGTGACAGCGGCGTCCTCGGCTTTCGCGCCGACGACGAGGTCGGTGTATTCCGCGGGGAGGTCGGGGAATAGGAGTGAGTTGCGCGGGAGAGTGTGGAAGAGGGCCTCGGGGAGGGCTTTGATGAGCTGGGTGATAGAGGCGGGGAGGGCGGCAGGGTGGTCCACGCGCGTAACGTCGTGGGTCTGCGCTGCGACCTCGGGTGTGGGCGGGGGCACGGACCACATCATGTCGGCGAGCTCGGCCTTGGGGATGAAGAGGTCGACGGAGGGCTGCTGGGCGAGGGACGTGCCGGGCTGGAAGGCGGCGAGGAGGAATGAAGAGGGCACATTGCACCCGGAGAGGTAGTAAAAGTTGGACTCTTGGCGGAAGGTCAGCTCGCGGTCGGTGTCGTTGCGGAAGTTTGTGACTTCCCCGGCGAGGAGGAGGACTTGGGGCTGTGGGGGGTGAGCATGGGGGGTGAGAAGAGAAGAAGGGACGGACCTTGGTGCGCTCGGAGGGAGGGAGGAGGGCGACGAGGGCTTCGAAGGTTTTGATGACATGCTTGCTGGCTGTGACACGGGATGAGGCTGGGCTAAACGGCGAGGAAGGAGGAATAATGACCAGGGTACACCATAGCGGGCAACGACGAGACGATGAGGGGATGGCCTACCAAGGCACGAAAAGATAAATCAGCTCGGCTTTTTGCGGCAGATCCCCATCGGCGTCGACATCTCGCGTACGCTTTTCTTAACTCATCCATGGCGTCCACCTCGCTCTCCAAGGCTGAAAAGTCCTACATCCAGTCCAGCCTCCTCTCCCATCCACCTCTACGCGCAGATGGCCGTGCGCTCCAAGATTACCGTGAGGTGGCATTGGAGACGGGGGTCGCACCGTTGGCGAACGGCAGTGCGCGCCTGAGCATCGGACGGAATGCCCATGACGGCGCGGGAGGTACCGAGGTGCTCGCGGCGACGAAGCTGGAGGTCGAGACGGTCGGTGAGGACGAGGGCGTTGAGGGCGGGCGGGTCGTGTGCTCCGTCTCATGGTACGTTCCTTATTCTCTTCATTACTTTCTATTTCTTTATTATAAAATCTAAGGCGCGTGTAGACTAAATACTCTCCAGCTCCCCCGCCGCGTACCCGCACCTCTCCTCTGGCGCGCTCGACGACCTCCAGTACGATCTCACCACTGTCTTGCACCAGACCCTCGCGCACCGCTCCCTCCACCCCGCGAACCTCGCCATCCTGCGGGGCAAAAAGTCGTGGCTGCTCAGCGTGGACCTTGTCGTGCTCTCGGACGCGGGGAACGTGTTCGATGCGCTATTCTTGGCTGCAAGGGCGGCGCTTTGGGATACGAAGGTGCCAAGGACGAGGAGTGTGGAGTATAAAGCAAGGAAGGGAGCAGGGACGACGCGCGTGGTGGGCGCGGGCAAGGTGGGAGGCGGGGGCGATATGGATGTGGACGAGGAGGCGACGAGCGGGTTTGATACGCGCCAGATGGCGAGTGCGACGGACTTTGAGCTGCCGGATTACTGGGACGAGGGGGAAATACTGGATGGGAGGGAGAGGTGGCCTGTGTGTGTTACGCTGAATATTGTATGGCCCCCCTTTCGTTTCTTTTTGCGTCCGAGTCTTCATGCAGTGATTTTATCATTCATCACTTTCACAGGTACCGCCTATCCACTTCCTAGATGCCACGCCCCAAGAAGAAGCCGCCACACCCCTGCGCATTGTCCTCGCGTACTCTTTCCCACCTTCGGGGCCCGCAAATGTGCAGGCTATGCGTGTCCTTGGCCCCGGAGAGCTGAGTCTGGTCCAGTTGAAGGGCCTCATCAAGGTGCGTCTGGATCCTATCACGGCTGCATAATTTTTTTTTGTTGGTCCAGGTAAATGATAATGATGGTTACTGCCTGGTACAGGACGGTGAGAAATACGCGCGTGATATGTTCACTGCCCTCAACGCGAAGCTGCGCGATGAAGATGTGAGGCGGAATCAGAAGGCACGGAAGCGGTTTAACGCGGAGAGATGAACAAGAACCCGTGGACGTGATGGGAAGGGGTGATAGCATTGGGTCGATTGTTAGATAGGGTGATGAGGAGATACGCGTTTGCGTTTACACTAATGCAGTCATTGACGGTGGCCATCCAAAAAGATATCATAGAAGACGAAGTATGTTGTGGTGGGGGGGCATCGTTATGTGCACTGCAGTGCTCGTGAGTAAGATGTGTATCCAGACCACGGTGATGAACTGTTGCTGCCCGAGGGTTGAGCGCCTGCGCCCCCTCGTCCTTCCTCTCTCGGTCCCGCGCTTCGAGTGCTAACTTTAATGGCTTTCAATTGATATTCCAATGTGATCTACTGACATACAGTGCGAACATTAACCTAAACCAGACCTCCATATCCCATTCTCCGAACTTTCACCTACCGGGCCGATCCTCCGCTGTTCATGCTACTTAGTGCCGCTTGCCTCCTCCCAGCTCCCACGACACACTCATGTCATTCCTCCACGTTTCGGGTACGAAGATCGTCGACGATGCGGGGACAGAGGTCGTCCTAAGAGGCGCGGGCCTCGGCGGGTGGATGACGTGAGTCAAATTGTTCGGGTCCTAGAGTTCGGATCTAATCTAATCACATTTGGATCCATATCAATGCTATGAACTTATTGCCGCTGGGGTAGAATGGAGAACTTCATCTCGGGTGCGCAGATCCATCTAGACGCTCCTTGGCGTGCTCGCAGATGCACTTGGATGCTCACCTCGATATAGGATATCCCGGTTGCGAATTCCAGATCCGGGAAGCGCTCGCGGAGGTGCTGGGCGAGAAGAAAGCGGGGTACTTCTTCGATAAGGCAACGCTCCACATCGGATACCATGCTGGCGTTACTGACGCGCGGGTGCAAATAGTTTCTGGAACACTTTTTCGGAGAGAAAGATGCGCTGTTCTTCAAGTCGCTAGGGCTTAATTGCATACGCATCGCAATTAATTATCGGCACTTCGAAGGTAGGTATAGCCCCGCGTAATAATGCATTAGGTATCTGGTTCTTATAATAGCGTGCTGCGCGCCGCCCAGACGACCAGAACCCGCGCGTCCTCAAGCCGGATGCATTCAAGCACCTCGACCGCGTTATAGCAACCTGCGCGAAGCATGAGATATATACCGTGATCGACATGCACACCGCGCCTGGAGGGCAAAGCGGCGGGTGGCATGCCGACGCGGGGACGCACCTGGCTAACTTCTGGGTGCATAAAGACTTCCAGGACCGGTTAGTGTGGTTATGGGGAGAGATTGCGGCCCATTATCGAGATGATAAGTGGGTGGCGGGGTATAATGTGCTCAATGAGCCGGCGGACCCGCATCCCAGGCACGAAAGGCTAATGGCGTTCTACGACCGTGTCCATGCGGCCATTCGGGAGGTGGATGGGAAGCACATCGTGTTTCTGGACGGGAACACTTTCGCGACGGATTTTACGCGCTTTCCTGACGATGCGGGGGAGAGGTGGGGGAATACAGCGTATGCAATACATGACTATGCCGTGTTTGGGTTTCCGAATTCCCCAGAGGTGTATGTGGGGAGTGAAGCACAGAAGGAGCGGCTGGAGAAGACGTATAGGAGGAAGAGGGCGTGGATGGACGAGAGGGGGCTTTGTGTGTGGAATGGGGAGTGGGGGCCGGTTTATGCGCGGAAGGAGTATGATGGGGAGAGGACGGATGAGATTAATGTGAGGCGGTATATGGTGCTGAAGGACCAGTTGGAGATTTACAAGCAGGTTTGGGTTCTTTGTTTCCAAGGCCGGATGCAGACTGAAGCGGCTGGCGTAATAGGACAAATTGAGCTGGTCGATCTGGCTTTACAAAGACATCGGCTTCCAGGGGATGGTCTATGTCACTCGAGACACACCGTACATGCAGCACTTCAAGGATTTTCTAGCGAAGAAACATCGCCTTGCGGTTGACGCGTGGGGGAAGGACGACACGGAGGTGAAGCACATTTATGCGCCGATTATACAGTTGATCCGGGAAAATGTCGCGGACGAGGCACACCTGAAACTGTATCCTCCGCTGTGGACCCTGGAGGAGCGCGTGACTCGTATTTCAAGGACGATCTTGCTGGCGGAGTATTTAGTTAAGGAGTGGGCCGAAGCCTTCCGTGGGATGGAGGAGCATCAGCTGGAGGAGCTCGCGAAGAGCTTTAGCTTTGATTCTTGTCAGAAGAGAGAGGGGCTGAACAAGGTGCTGACGGACCATGCGTCTGACGTCGCTAGCGATAGTGCTATTTGATTCCGGTATACGTTTTGGAGTGGCTCTTGATAGATCCCGTTTCGAAAGAGATGTCGAGTCTCCAGAACATGGGAAGAATGCAGAAGTTGTCATTGTCGCCCACGTTTGAGACTGATTCCGTTCAGTACACTAGAAATGTGATGGATCCTGTTTCTGTTCAGCATGCTTCTGCAGCCCATGATGGATCCTGTTTCGAAAGAGATGTCGCGCTGCCAGACGTTGAACTTGGGAAGATTGTCATTGTCGTGCTAGCTTATAATTAAATTGCAGTGGAGATAATTGGAGACCTGATAGAAACGGGGGCAGGGATGGCCATCATCACCCCGTAAGAGGGCTAGCCTAGGCTCGCACCGAGTGACCGGCGGTTTCACGGTGACAACGAGAACGAATGCGTAGCAACCAAAGTAGTAATTCACACTCCGCCCAGGCGCATCATTGATACCACCTTCCTTTTATGACCACACACCTGCCTGATATGGGAAACGGAGGGAGGCGCTGTCTCGTTTCAGGTACATCAGCGATCTTACCGGTGGGTGGCTCTGCGTATCGCATGAAATGTCCGTAACGTAAGCACCGCGGTTACGGTTGGAGTTTCGCTAAACCGCTTTCATCAGCATCAAGGTTTGGGCCCATTCATATAGTAATCACTCCTTCAAGCCCGTTCCCCCTCTTTCTTGGGCGCGCCCATTGTGATTCGTGTTGATTTCCGCGGGTTTCTTCCCTCTTCCACTACCTCTTCGTGCGTCGAGTAAATCTCGCTCATCCAGGTAACACAAAACAGTCTGGTTACTGTACCATCGCTCGTTCTCGACTCCCGACTATGTTCAGAAGGCACATCCCCGACCTTGACGTCTTGGACTCACCTATCATCTCCCCGACCGTGCTGAGCGCGACCAACGGGGGGATTCCCGGCAGTGCGATTGCAGAGAGGATATTCAATGACCCCAATGCTTGGGGGACTGTGGATGACGACGAAGAAGAAGGAGAGGAAATTTACGAACAGGATGTCATTCGCTTTGGAGGCATCATGAGCGAAGGCGATCCCATGGCATGGCTTGCGGAGGAGTTTGAGAAGTTCCGCTCAGGTTCCTCCCACAGCGCCAGTTCCTCGTCGTCTGCGAGTGACGACGAAGATGATAATGACACCCGCGTTGAGCTGAAGCCTTTCCAGGACAAATATCGATTGACGCCCAAAGACGTTCCGTATAACTGGTCAACAAAATGGGAGGGCGTCAAGCACGAGGGGATGGACGCGCTTCAAAGGCCGATATCGTTGGCGAGCTTGTTCGATGAAGGCGGGGAGGATTTCAGCAAGGACATCCAGCAACAGCTAAGTCAAATCATGGAGGGCGGCGAAGGAACTCTTTTCAGGCCATTCCCTAGCTCACCTCCCAGCTCCTCCGGTTCGACGAGCACCGCGTCGAGTTCGACATCACCACGAAACCTACAGATCGATATTGGGGTGCCAGGCGAAAACAGCCCGCCTACCCCGATCATTTCCCCTGTGGCGGTGTACTCGGCTTCGACGACGCTCAGCTTCCTCGAGTGGTACGGGATCTATCCCGATTCACCACGGCTCGACAAGAAGGCTTTGAGAAAGTCGTTGCATGCTCTAGCGCTGAGGCAGCAGCAACAACAGCAACGATCTACGCCACCGGTTCTCCAAGCCCCAACACCGCCACAAATGCGCTCTTCTCCTTTGACACGACCACAGACTCCTGAAGAGATGCAGGACACGAAGCCAACGGTTACCCTTGATCCTGCCACCCCTGTCGCTTCAACAAAACCTCTCGTTGTGCGCCGTGCTTCACCAGAAATTGCGCGTCGTCCATCACCAGAAATCACCCGCCGACCTTCACCAGAAGTCGCACGCCGACCATCACCAGAAAGACCCATCCAATTCACTGATCCTTTCTTACCTAAGCCCCCTTCGCGCAGAGAATCACCCATTCCCCCGCCTGGCCTGTCGCAGCATGTGGCAACGACAGAAATTTCCGCCACAGAACCATCGCTCCCGAAACCCCCCACTGCATCGCTCCCCCCTATCCCACCGCCTTCGTATACATCTTGCCCTTCGCCAAGGACGCGTTCGCGGTCCCCAGCGCACTACCGTGTTTCATCGGAGCAAATTGACGGCAGGAGGACACCTCCGACGAAGGCGGGGACTGTCCCAGTTGAAACACCAATTCGGAGGTTACCCAGTATTCCCGGCACACCTAGTCCTGGGCCTGCGGGTGTGGTGCGGATAGGAACGCCTCCACTCAGCCGAAGCGCGACGGCCCCAACACCGCCAGCGCGCACTAATACGCCTCCTTCGCTTCCTTCGACGCCGGAGCCGACACCAAGAGCGCGCTCATCAACACCGTGCGCTGGTATGGCGAGGCCGCTATCGTCTGTGCGTTCCCCGCCTGCAGGCCCACGCAGCCGGTCGATGATCCCGCAACACCGGGGTTCACATAGCGTCAGCTTGAGCTCATCTCCGGACCAAATGGGAGGATGTCTTGCACGGACTCCATCTGGTCGCTCGACTCAAGTACATAGACCACCAGCACTGCGCTTCGCCAGCCTGGGGAACGTGGATCGAGGGAGGGTGTAGGAGAGCTTCTTGACGATTTCATGAGTGACATTTGCGCATAACGTACTTATTCGTTCTACCTGCTGGTTAACTAGCATCCACATTATTCTTACCCACAGCCCATATTTGCCTTCCCATTCGCATGAGCCAGTGTATCCATGATATTTATTGTCCGCTCGTACATTAGTTATATCAGCTACTATATCATGCGTGTATTTATCACGCACCCATTCTTTATGACCTGCAATGCATACTATTCGCTGCACCTAAATGCGTTGTGAACTTATAGCCAGTATTGTGAGGACTTGGTGAGGGCAGTTGGTAGTTGGAAAGTGTGGGAGGCGTAGTGAAGCGATATGGTTGGGAGATGGCCACACGTCAGCTATATATTGTGTTTGGTGTTGTCCATCACATAGCAAACTTTCTATGGAACAAGAACGTTTCTTGACGGAACAACGCGATTCACTGAGACGAGGAAACAAGGCAACTCCACGATAGGGCCCACTAAGCTGGTGATGCGTTGACGGTCGCTGCATCCCGGTCGGCGTTAAGCGTCATGTGACCATCAATCTTTTTTGCTCTGAACGCGATTACTGCTAGTGCTGCAGCTACTGAATACCGTTCAACACTTTGCTTTCCCCTCTACAAATATATGGCTCGACTACGAAAGGAAAAAGGCGGAAAGCGCACCGACTCTACTTCAAAAGCTCCTGTGAAGAAAGCAAAAGGCAGAAAGGATGCAGATGCCGTGCTGAAGGAACAGGTCCTGGCTTTCGGAGGCAACCAGGAGGACTTTGATCTAGTCAAAGGTGTTTCTGAGGCTACGATATCATCTACAACTACCCAGGATGTGTGTATTTCTATCGGTAGCTCTTCGTTTTCTGTTCTAATTGTTATACATATAGCCTACACTTTCGAAGGATATTTCCAAGTTTCTTAAAGATTTGACGCAAAATAAACACGAGTCGCTAGACGCAGGGAGGAAAGGCAAGGGAAAAGAAAGTTCTGAAACGTCGTCCAAAAAGCAAAAGAAGGAGAAGGCTCAGAAGAATACGCCGACAGCATCTTCCTCCGTGACAGCACGGCCGCCCAAGCACGACCCGCAAGACGCAGGGAAGCAAGGAAAAGGAAACGACAACTCTCAAACACCATCCAAAAGGCAAAAGAAGGAACAGGCTCAGAGGGCTGCACCGGAAGCACCACCTGTCGTAGCACTAGAGCCGCCGAAAGACATCCCCAAGACGCAACTACCCACGAAGGTGACGCTGAACCCCCAATCCCACTTTGTGTTCC
>JASFDH010002683.1:0-10264 GCA_036937195.1 Nidularia pulvinata | reverse complement strand
TTCTGACTATGCTTTGGGAGCTATTCTATCCATCATCACTTCTGACAATGAAATTCATCTGGTTGCTTTTCACTCTTACACCTTCACTATTTCTGAACTGAATTATGACACTCATAACAAGGAACTTCTAGCAATTTTTGAAGCCTTCTGCATCTGGCAACATTATCTTGAAGGAACACTGCTTCTGACAGATGTTGTTACTGACTACAAGAATCTGGAATATTTCTCCACTACTAAGATTCTTACACACTGACAAGCCAGATGGTCAGAATACCTTTTTCAGTTCAACATGATCATTTGTTTCCACCCTGGACACCTTGGAACTGAACCTGACTCTTTAACTAGACAATGGGACATCTATCCTAAAGGGGGGAATAATGACTATGCTAAAGTGAATCTGCACAATTTCTGCACAGTGTTTACACAAGAACAACTTTCTGCTTCTCTTTGCACCACTTATTTCATAGGTTCAACTCTCTGTGCATCTATAGTAATGGATGTAGAACAACTTCACAATGATATCATTTCTGCTCTTTCTTCTGACCCATTTCTGCTGCACACATCACAGTGCCTGAAGGCCATTGGTCACTTTCTGCTGATGGTTTCTTGCACCTCAATGATAGAATCTATGTTCCTGCTTCCAACAATCTCTGCCTTCAAATCCTTCAGTATAAGCACAACCACATTCTTTCTGGTCACCTTGGTCAGAACAAAACCCTTGTACTCATACAACAGGAATACACCTGACCAGGTCTCCACACTTTTGTCAAAGACTATTGTAAATCTTGTGTTACTTGTATGCACTCTAAACCCCAACATCATAAACCATATGGATTGCTCAAACAACCTCCAATACTTGAACACCCATGGAATTCAATATTTATGGACTTCATCAAGAAGCTTCCTCTATCCTGCAGTTATGACACTATATTGGTAGTTGTTGACTGACTATCTAAACAAAGTATTTTCATTCTAACACATGACACAGTCACTTCTGCTGACTTAGTGCAGCTCTTTGTTATGCATGTGTTTTCTAAACACAGCATACCAGAGCATGTTACTTCTGACAGAGGTTCTGAATTCATCTCCCATTTCTTCTGCTCACTTGGTAAGGCTCTCAACATATGCCTACACTTTACTTCCAGTTACCATCTGGAAGGTGATGGACAGACAGAACAAACTAATCAGATGCTCAAACAATACATTTGAGTATACTGTAACTACCAGCAAGACAACTGGTTGGAACTTCTTCTGCTTGCAGAATTTGCTTATAACAATGCACCTTCTGCCACAACTGGAATTTCCCCTTTCTTTGCCAACAAGGGTTATCACCCTAATATTACCATTCATCCTGAACACGACTTTGCTTCTGCCTGTGCCCATGAATTTGTAGTCAATCTCAACAAATTACATTTGACACTCAAGACTGCAATAGTGGAAGCCCAACTCCACTATCAAAGTTCTGCTGATTCATGCCAACAACTTCCACCCACTTTCTGCATAGGTCAACAAGTATTCATCAAAGCACAATTCTTCTGCACTACTCAACCTTCAAAGAAACTATCAGAAAAATATCTAGGCCCTTACAAGATCATAGCAGAAGCAGGCACCCATTCATTCACTTTATGACTTCCAGATGCTATGCATGCTGTCCACCCAGTTTTCCATGTCTCTATGCTAGAACCAGCCATGCCCAACACTATTCCAAATTGTATTGAACTGCTGCCTCTGCCAGTCCATATTGACAGAGAACCAGAATAGGAAATCAGTGAAATTGTTGACTCCAAAATTGACCAATGCTGTATTTGCAAACTTCAATACAAAGTATGTTGGCTAGGCTATGAAGGCACCAATGAAGAATATACTTGGCTTTCCACCACCAAACTGGACTATGCAGCAGAACTTGTTTCTGACTTTCATGCCACATATCCAAGCAAACCTAGAACCCTAACAACTTCATAGACATTTTTTTGATTCTCTGACTTTTCTGCTATTTCTACTTATTTTCTGACATTTCTTATCACACTTAGTCTATCCAGATTTCAAGAACTTTATTTACAAACAAGAAAGACCAAAAAAGATTACAAAAAAGAAGTACTATATACAATGTTCCATTTTTTACTGCAGAGTCTGTGACTCTTCCACAGGCCCTGCCATTGATCCTTTCACCTCCATTTCAACATCTTCTGATGTTTCTGCTTGTTTCTCCACTACCTCTTCCACTCCCTTCTCTGTTTCTGACCTCCTCTCCACCTCCTTTCCAATCTCTGATGGCACACCAGTACCTGAATATGACTGTGACCCCTGCTCCTCCTGCCCAGTCTCCATTGCACTGTCAGAATCTCCTTCTGATGACCCATGCTCCATCCAATACACCCTCCTCTTTTCCATCTCCCTCTCTGTCCACTTCTTCAACACCTTTGACCCTTCCCATAGCAGCAAGTGCTGCCACTGCATCGGCTTGATACTAGCAGCAATTGCTTCTGCCTCTGCCAACACCTTTGTATACCCCTGGTCTGGCTTCTCTGCAAGCCTCTCCAAGACCAGGTGGATCTTCTGCCCTCCTCCACTATTCCCTTCTTCAACAAGGCAACCTTGTCCACCTGCTGCTCCACAGCAACTGCCACATGATTGCCAACTATGTCCCTGCCACCTGCCATCTGTGCCTTCTTCCATGCAGGCACTTCTGTCTCTTCTGCTTCATCCTCTGTCTCCTGTGCCTTGTCACTCTTGTCCCTTGCATGTTTCTTTCTGCTGACCTTCCACATCAGCTTTGTCTGTCTAACCTCACTGCAAGGCTTCTTTGCTGTCTTACAGGCACAGCATGGTTTCTTCCCACTAAGAAAATATTAGCAAGGTCATTAAGGAAAAAACCAGTTACTTATGGTTCCTCCTTGTATTCCAGGTCCTTTGCAGTGCACTGCCAGCACTTGTACAAAGAAGACCACAGCCTGCTCTTGTTTCCAACACTTTCTGATTGTGCTGCCACCTTTCCCTTGCCCTTGGCCTTTGCACTGGCCTCAGCAGCCTTTTTTGCTGCCTTGTCCACCTCTTCCACTGCCTGTCACAATTTCTCCATCTGTGCCTCATATGCCAGATGTTGCACTTCATGTTCCTCCTCTTCCTCCAACTGACAAGCCTCCTCCTCCACCTCACACTTTTTGCACTTGATTTCTGCTTGTCACACCTCAATTGATGCAGGGGCCTGGGAAGTGGAAGCAGGCATGGTGGTTTATTTTGGGTAATAAAACATGGGAAGTGGGGTGTTAAAGTTTATTTTGATCATCAACATACTGCCACCTGCCTTTTGTGCACCAGAGAATTTTTTCTGCCAAATGAAGCCAAACATTTCTGATTGATCCCTCAAGGGCTCAGGCTTAAGGGAGGAATACTGTTACATCTGTGATCACTTCCAACATCTTCCAACACTTTCTGACTCTACAATATGATTTCTTGCTATCTTCCAACATTTCTGCCTGTCTCCATTCATTGCTAAACCCTGAACTATTGTTTTATTATTTGATGCTCATGATACAATTACCATTTCTAAGTACACTTCCACTCAGTTATGCTTCCACTCTTGTCTCCACTACTTTTATTATGTGTCAAGGACTTTTATTATTCTTCATATCCATAGTATTGCTACTTCTGCTTTTACTACCACAATTAACAGTACTTGTATTTAAGTAGTCCTATCTTGTACCATAGTCTGCAATCCAAATATTGACTATGATCACCCCTAGTCTCTCTGATTCACTTCTGACCTTCTGACTCCTTCCAACCTGCCTTCTAGTTGACTTACCTCAACTAGCTTTATCTCACCCTCAACACTAGACTTGACTCTAGTTATCAATATCTTCTTTACCTCTGACACATTTCTGACACTGGTAATTATCTTCTGCCATGTGGACCACTTGACTAAATTAGGACCCATGAGAACTGGAAGAGTGCAGCACATAAGCTGAAGCTGATGGTTCTTATCTTTAGTGTTACAGTTTGAAATCTTTCTGATGATACTTCTGACATTCCTCTGACATAGCACTATCATAACCTACAACCTCTAGTTCTTATTCTTCCCTTGGAAATGAGATCTGACAAAAGGCCATGACATACTTTGTTGGGAATATCAAAGCTGTACAAACATATGCACATGACTGATGAAATAAATGTTTTTTTGTAAGACTTGTAGCTGTAATTAGGTCCATCACTTCTCCATTACTATCATGTGGGTAGTGTTGTGTCATGAATTTGCCTTTTCTTTTGGCAATTATCACAGGAACATCTAATCTCTGGGACAACACATGGACATTTCATGGATGTCATGAGGTGACTGTGTCCATGAGGACAACACAAGGCTTACTTCTCTTTATGATCAATTGTTACTTACATGCATGGACCATGAGTAGTACATATGTAGTACATGAGTTAGGTAGTATTTAGTTACATCATTTGTACTCAGAACCCCAGTCTTGAGCTGGTCTTCTCTCCACTAGCAATACAGTGCTCATTCCAACTCCCTTATCCTTTTCTCTCCCTAAGTGATTTGACAACCTCAACATTGCACTATTGAGTGTATTGTTTGTGTGTCTGACATGTTGCAAAATCATGTAGAGTTGCAAAACATTTTTTTTATGAAATCAACAGCTTGTCCAAACTTCTTCAAATATTTTACAGTAGTGTATTAGTGTGTGTAAAATATGAATAAAATTTTTAAATGGGAGAAAATGAGTGGATAGAAGTTTGGGAGCACAAATAGGCAGTTTTTTAAGCCTAATTTAGTTCTCAATGAATGGATTGTTTGTGTAATCTTGAGGTTTTTCATAAAATGCATCTATGATACTGTAAAATTCAGGTCCATTTTTTTTTCTAGGTCAGAAACAGAGAAATGAGGCCAAAAAATGACTTCCACTGCAAAGCATGACAATCAGGGTGCATTGTGAGGTGAAATTCAACCTCCGACGTTTTGCAAAATTGCACTCAATGAACACGGTTTCTTGAAGCGCGTTGCCACTCTATACTATCCATATGTAGCATAACTATCTTATTTATATTTACAACTGCTATCTGCAATATTAACGGCTTTGATCTTGTCTCCTCCGTTTTGCAAATGGTAGCTGGTTTCTTCATGAGATTGGTCGGAGATACACTAATTTTCATGTTTCGCAGTAGTGCCGAGCCAGTGCATCAAGCGGCATGACAGCCGGGTTTGTGACTTCCGTGACATCATTTTGCAACTCCCAGTGAACTTCGAGATCTACCCACTGGGAGCAGATTATGCCATAAAATTTATACTTACGTAAAGCTGAGATGCTAGGCTTTCCATTTGTAAAAGAATTATCAAAATCAATTAAGATTTGACAAAGATATGGGTGCCCTATCAAAAGTTTTGCAACACTCGGGAAGTGATTGTATCAAGAACTCACAACGAACCATCCATGCCGCCGGAGGCACGCGCAAGTTCGAAGGCTTCATCCGCTACGAATCCTCCACCTCAACAGGCTACCGCGACTCACGAGGAATCGATTGCGTTGAACTGGCTCCTCTTCAACAAATCCCATCCTGCCTACGTTATCCGCATCCCCCGTTCACTTTTCCATGATCTGTCGGAGGAATGCCAGGGTCTATTTGCTGCCAGGATACGGAAGGTGCTTCGATTTGACGCCATTGAAACCAGTATACAGTTTTGGAAAGTGAGTGGCACCCATCGGCTTTTAGTCTTGGATCTACTAGCACCTCGCAGCCTAAGGAAGTCCTGTTGGTTGAAAGTGTGTACGAGCATGGGTGGACACAGGGCATCGACGAGATATATAGTTTTTCCAAATCAATTCCATATACGCGCTCGTTCGCCACCGCGCTGGGGGGAGAGATTCACAACGAAGATGCCGTGCACTTGATCGTCACTGCTACAGGTTCATATCAGGCAGCTACTCCTGGTTCAAACCACGGTCAACCTGCGTCACAAACTCAAGCACCCGCAGCTGTCACTATTGAAGATCTTGAACGCCTCTACACATGCTTGTGGGGTAAAGACAGATTCAACGTCGTCAACGTAGCTGGAAAGAGCTACTTCACTATCGACCTCACGCTCTTCCGCCTCAAACTAAATGCTCGTCCCGACAACATCCTCCTCGTTCGTGAGGAGTATATCTTCGCCTATGAGGCCATTCTCGCGAATACGCTTCATCTACCGGCGCCAGGGTCGAGATCTGCAAACCTAGTCACAGGTCAGCCAGGAATTGGTGCGTCGGGTGCATGACCCCGCAATATCAACTAATCTAACTCGATAGGAAAAACTCTCTTTTTGTTATACGCTTTGGCCCGTCGACTCCAAGAACAGGAACCCGTTGCTCTCCAGATTAACTCCAATCAATTCGCCCTCTTCAACGATTGCGGTGTAAGTTTGCATTCATCAGAATCCGGCCGTGTTCCAACAGGCGCCTGGGCACTTTCCGATTCATCAGGTGAACACCGCGGGCTTTGCACCGCCTTCGAAAATCCATTCGCCCATGTCATAAACACGAGCTCGCTGGCTTCTCGTCGTTGGAAGAATTGGGTGAAGCGCCTTAGCGCTAACCAATTCATCATGGACGTATGGTCGCTGGAGGAGCTTCGGACATTGCTGTGTGTGGTATTATCTACGCCGTTATTGCACTGACACATCCCTACTAGCACTATCTGCAACCTCGATCTTCAGCACGGTATGGCTCTCTTTCAGAAATATGGGCCGAGCCCCAGGATCATCATCGACATTCTTAGGACGCCGACCAAGGAGGCCACATACGTTCATAATGTCCGAGCAGGGACCATCAAGCTTGCAAGCCAATTTTCAACAGCCTTTTTGGAAATCCAATGTCTGGATTTCAGTTCCGAAATTTTCTCGACGATATTCACTGTCAGGCCGGATATTTCAAACTCACGACAGCCTGCTCTGTACATCCCAACACCATTTCTCTCCAGCTGCCTTGGTATAGCTATGTCTCGCCAGGCAGCAGCCCTACAGCGCACTTTCTTTAATATACTCAGTGGTCATCCCTCTCTTCGCAATGCCGCAGGATGGCTGTTTGAGAATTACGCGCACGTCTACTTCTCTAAACCGAGTCATAGCCCAATCCAAGCTTATCTCCGCAATGACTCAAACCCGCACCTCATTCCTACCCCCGCCAGAATCATAAGAGGCTCCATGCTGACGACTATCCAGCCACCCTACAATTTTTACTGGCAACCTCGAGACCCCAACTTTGAGGGTGTCGATGCTGTCATTTGTGCTGGCAACATTGTTTGGGCCCTGCAATTCACGATAAGCGCTTCTCATCGTTCTGCGACAGGCAGCCTCACTAAGGTTCTCAGTAACATGAATTACAAGACTGGTGTCGAATGGCGCCTGGTTATGGTTGGCTCAGAACGGCGCGATGCGGAATCGGCCCGGAATCGCCAGAGGTTGGAGGGTCGATGGGAGGGGATACCCATTTATGCGTGTGAGCTGCCACTCGGTAAGTTTACTGAAGACGACGAGCTGCGACTTCAGGATATTTTGAACGAGGTGAGTACATAATGATCACTACCATCTCGACCCTTTGTATTCATAAACTTTGATGTACAAACAGGCCAACGACACGTACCTAGTGGATTAAGGAGTAGATTCGGATGTATCAATGGGCTAACCATTGTGACCATCGTTTATGCATATCTGTCATGTTCCTCGTCTCATTTTTCCGTCGTCGATTCTTTTTCTTCATTACGCATGTCTCATTTCTATGATCCATCCAAACGATGAGTACACAGATTAATCTTCTCCAGAATAACAGTACCTGTTTTGGACTTGTGCATCTGTGAGATCTGTGCACTTACCGTTTGTCTATTACATGCTGTTAGAATCCAAGGTTACGGAGACATACCTTTCTACCTCGTCATTAATCCGAAAAATGGTCCAGGCGGTGGTCTGGGCAGCCAGCCGAGTACCAATTTTCAAATCTGTATTGCATCGCTCAAGACTGCCGGCGCTGCTCGTGGAAATGTCAAAATTCTCGGATACGTCGCAACTGGTCATGGAACGACTAGTACCAAGCAAGTTAACAGCGATATAGACACTTATTCAAGATGGAATATCGCTTATCGACTAGATGGCATCTATTTCGATCAAATCGCTACTGCGAGCAGTTCATTTTCTCTGTATCAAAGCTTTGCATCTAGAGTTCATCAAGACTTCGGGACCAGTTTTGTAAGTATTTCGCCTGTATCTTCAGTGAAATGTTGTCTAATATCATTCAAACTTTTAGATTGTTCTCAATCCTGGAGCGAACCCACAGACAAGCGGATATTTCAATATTTCAGATCTTATCGTTACGTTGGAAGGCTTATATAATGATTTCAAGTGCGTATTCTCCTCTCTGGGAATCCCTAATGTGTTCACTCAACCAAGCTATATTCTATAGCGTCTCTAATCTTACTGTTAGTGCTGATGGACCTTCCCACAAGCAGGCTGTTATTCTGAATATTTCTCCTACTCAAATTTCATTCCAATTAGTCGATCAGCTTACTGGTATCACACAAGTGGGCGCATCATTCATAATCATGCCAAATGAGGCTTTTGAAAATATTCCTAATGTCGTTGAAGCTCTTTCAGCTTCTCAATCTGCATGAGTGTTTTTCAAGCACCGTACATATGATTTAAGGGCATTATGTATATCAGGTTATGCCACTGCTTAGCAATGGATATGCAGAGTTCGTGAGAGCACTGCTCATGAGCAGCGCAAATGTTGCCTCTTCGAAGTTTACTGACTGACGATCAGTTCTCCATAAGAACATCTTCATTCACAGCATTCAATAGCCACGGACATTGGACGATCCCAACCTCCCGCTGCTCCAGCAGCCCATTCCATTATATTTGCAGAACATTCCCTACCAGATCCCGGCTCATGTGCGCACGCGACACGGGTGCTGAACGAGACCAGTGCAGTCACCGCAAATCTAACCATTCCACCTGACTCTTCCCGATGTAACCAGGCATACCAAGTGAGCAGAAGGTGTGACCTATTCCTACTTTGAACGGCCTTCCCTGTCTAACTTGCTCTGACTGAAGGAATGTGAAGTACCCCGGCTGACTAGATATGTCCCGCAGTGACCCCTATAGCCCTGCGCAAATCCCACACCCCCTCGCGCGACGCGATCGTCATGTGCTCCTCGCGACCAACAAGGTCACTGCAGCTCTCTCCCTCACAGGCCTTTGTGCGGATCTTGCGCTGCGGGAGGGGTCACGAGAGCTTACACGATGAGTAAAACTCGACTTTCCTGGCACTCTCTCTCCTTCCTTTGAGTCTTCCAAGTTCCACCTCCTTTTGTTCGATGCCCATGCGTAGCAGGGAGGGCGATGACGCGTCCCCATCTGACCTTATCAGATACCGGGATACCCTTTACACCCGCCAAACCCCTGATAATGCAGAAGCCCATCCGCGCCCACGGCATCTTATCATATCATATCAGATTACACGCCTCCCCCTCGTGTTTCCCATACTTGTTCGAGCTTGTTCGTTTTATCTCAAAATATGCACGCGATCTCGATGCTCGATGCAGCTATCCAAGATTTTTTTTTCTTCCGTGCCCTCCTTCGAGGCTCGCTAAAATTAGCTTGGAAGTTCATATCGCAAGTCGTAGCTAGCGCTATCGTAGGTCCAAGAAAGTGAACAAAGCGATATAGGGGGATGCACGGAGAAATGCAAATTACCACTCCTGTGCTACTTAGAGCCCAAACCGATCCCCCCGCACCCGCACGCTCGCGGGCAGGCGATCAGATCATCGTGACGCAAATCAACCAACGTTCAAGGCTATCAAAGAGGGTGCGTTTCGGGTTTTTGAGGAACGGGTTTTTCGTCAATGATTGTTCTGTCTCACGAGGGGTGCTCTTGTGTTGGTACGGGTGTGCCACGTAGCGAATAAGAATTCGAATTTACTATGGCGGTGATTTGAAGACGTAAATTGAGAGGGGGAACTGAAGGGGATTTGATATTCCATTTTAGCTCTACTCGGACCTCTGGATCTCCTTTGCTTGGTTGTTTGCTTTCTTTATCTAATGTGCCGTGCAGAGTAGTCCAAGTACCTTATTACATACCTGGCACTTATCGTACATAACGCACCAGAAAAAAAAATTATCAACGCTGATTGACAGGCGGCAACCAGCGGCGCTGCAGGGAAATAGACGTTGGTAGCGCGCTTAGATTATGTATGCCTCCGTCAAGACTTTTAGGTTTTTCTGATATGATATGATATG
>JASFDH010002682.1:0-10267 GCA_036937195.1 Nidularia pulvinata | reverse complement strand
ACAGTTCCCGAAAGATTGAACGGAACTGTATATGCAGTCATCAGCTCCAATGGGACGGCCGTTACGGATGCTACGACGATTGCGGGCCCTGCTATTTTGCAATTCGACTTTAACTCAAAGGGAGCCATTGAGAACTAATTATGACTTGGTCACCCTGGATGAAGGACAATGCAAAGTTGTCACAAGTTATGCGTGTCCTATACTATAGTGACTTAATTGTAGAAATGAACTCTTATGCTTCGATGTGCGGTATCCGCCAAGCTTAAAGAAAGAGAACTGGCTACCGATCAGGCCCCATCAGCTTCTACGAGGGCTTTAATTACTAAAGTTTAAAAGCTTTAAAAGCTTCATATTTGGATGAAGCCAATGGTGTTACTCTATGTACTACTAATATTGCTCAGTGATCGGTCGAGCTGTATTCATTCTTCCTGTCACCGAGGGCTCTTACTAACGATATTCCTCATCGACATCGCTTGAAGTCAATGGGCCTAGATGGCCTTTAGAGTGCTTGGTCAGTAAAAGGGAATCCGTGTGAGCCCGGAGAGATTGGAATCAGTGAGCCTAACTTCTATCTTGATTGTGTAGGATAAGTAATAGATCAGAAGACTTATCAGGTGGATAGTGCCGTGCAGAATGTGCACGTTCTTCGATGAGGGGCGTCTACCCTCAGTTCTTCGACGTATCATTTCTTCCGTCTCATACCCGAAACTGACTGTTGAATAGAATTTACTCGGTTTCTTCCGCCCTCTCAAGAACAAGTCTTGGTAAGGATCAAAGTCGAACCAATGGACTTCAGATAACAATCACTTAAATACCGATCAGAACTTAATCTGAATTCAACTCACTGGTTATTCTCCCTTCCCCTCTCATCTTCCCATGGCCAATACTAGCAACTCTGCTGTACTCGCAGGACCTCCTGGACTATGCTGTATAACTACAGTAAAACACGAAGGAGAAGCGGTTGGAAAAACTATATCAATCGGGGAGCTCAACACTTACGTCTCTGAGCCACCATCCAAGGACGATCAGAAGAAGATCATCCTATACTTGCCTGATGTCTTTGGGCCTTTCTCGCTCAATGCTCAGTTGCTGCAAGACTATTTCGCGTCCAACGGTTTGTGATCTTAACTTCGACTTCTGCTATCTGATATCTAAACAACGGTCGGGTTCTGATTGCGTATTTCTTTTTAGGCTTTCTTGTGCTTTCCCCTGATTACTACCTTGGCGATTATTTTAACACGCATTCAGAGTTCCTAGGATTGGATGAAGCTGATCCTGTGAGAGATGCCTGGTTCATGTCAGCCCTTAAAAGAGCCCAAGACGTATTTCCTCGTTGGCTTTCAGCAGTCAAGGCGGCTCACGGCAAGTCTTCTTACAATCGCCGTTGGCAAATTGTAAATACTGATTTCATTCTTAGGACCAGATGCTCAATACTTCACTACTGGTTAGCCTCACATAATTTTAATTGAAATAAAGCTAATTTATTTAGGATACTGCTTTGGAGCTCCTTTTGTTTGTGATCTAGCAGCAGGGGATGAAGTGATTGCAGGTTAGTCTGTATTCCATATCATGAAAAATCGCAAGTTTAAAATTTTCTAGCTGCATTCGCACACCCATCCTTCTTGAATGAGGACCATTTTAAGAATATAAAGAGTCAGTAGACTTTTATGACGATTCAGAGTCGAATTTTTTCACACAATATTTTACCGTTTCAGAGCCGCTGTTCCTATCTTGCACAGGTAAGCATCAATCTTTTTTGAAGAACCAAGATGCGATGTGAATTATCTGAAAATGCGGTAGATGCGGATGTCTTGTTCCAGACGCAGTTCCGCCGCCGTGCAGAAGACATTCTAGTTGACCTCAAAGCCTCCTACCATGTTCAGTTATTTACTGGGGCTGCACATGGATTTTCTACCCATGGAGATCCTAAGAATGCAAATGATCGTAAGTTATAGTCTCTATCTTGGATATATCAGGTAATAACTAACAACTTACGATGATGTTTCTAGGCTGGGTCGCCGAAGAATGTGCCCGTGGCATTCTTGGCTGGTTCAAGCGGTTCTCGAAGTAGAAAGGATCTTATATTATCCATATAAACTATAACCGGATGAAATTTGTCAATGGAAGAATTGTAGATCCAGCTTTTGGGAATGATTGTTAGGCAAGTGAGTGAATGATGATCGGCACAGTGTAGGTAATTCATCAAAAATGGGGTTCACATCAACATCTGTGCAATCGGAAGATCGGTATATCTGTGTTGTTAAAAAGAGAAGAGTTGAGCCTTGCTTGCAATCTTGATATCCGATACATTCCGGGTAAGTTTCAAATCCCAGACAGATTACAGTGCCGCCAACGGATGATTTTGAGTGATCGCCCAGCGAAACACGGTACAGGATGAGGATTTTTCATATCGCAGAGAGATATGTGCGGGATCCTCTTCACGTGGACTTTCCTTACCCTGGGCAGTACAACAGAGAGTCTTGATATGTCAATTTATTGCGCATTCAGAACCTGGTCTTCGAAGTCACTGAACGTCGTATCAGAAAGGTTCCAGGCGTTCCCATTATAATGCTATTCATGCACGAACGGGCATGTCCAGTGGCACTCCGGGTTTTGAAGTTGTTGTCTTTGTATCAGAAGATACCAGCAGTTTGTGTAGGTGGAAAATAATAATTGACATGTCAACACCTTATGGATCTCAGTATGTCGTAGAATGTAACAGTACCTCAAATGAATGCAATTTGTGTATGGAAGGATTTTCATTGGTCACCCGGGAAGCCAAATTTCAGTCACTGAAATCAAGGATTCATATAATTATTATGCTGATGAATATAATGACATCGATACATTAAAGAACACGTATTGAGGCTCCTCTCCATCGTCAGCTTTTACCAATCGTCATAAGCAATATATCCAGAATCCATAGCTACTTGAAGTCGCGTTAGAGCTCATTGATACGGGCAAATTAATAGGTATATGTGAAAAACATAAACCGAGAATATCACATTTACAAACTGATCATCGTTCTCCCTGCAGCACTGTGCAGGTAGCCCAACTTCTGGGCGATGCAGCTCCTTACCCTGTGTCGTCCTTCGCACAGGGCCAGGTGATAAGGTTCAGTGCACTCTCGTGCCGGCTGCCGTTATTACGTTTGCTATGCCTGTTGTACCACTGGACGATTTTCCCGCAGGCAAGCTTGTGTGTGAGCCAGTTGTGAGCCAGTCGTTTGTTGGGCAGTTTGTCCCTGATGGGGGTCGATGGGGATGAGACGAAGTGACGTACGCGAAATGCGGATAAGCAGGACACACCGCAGTAGAGCCGGCTTTGACAGCGAGAGCAGCGCTGGATGCCAGAAAGGAGTAGTGGACAACGCCCAAGTGATTAGGTGTCTGACGCGTTGATAAGATAACGGCAAAGTGCTGCGGACCCGGAGATCTCCGAGCATTCCGCGCGGACAATGATGATAATTTAATGATAGGCGATGTGTCATGCTTTCTCTTTCTTTTCGTCCAGCTGTTCGGGCTGCTAGCTGGAGGTTTTCATGACCCTACGTTCAAATTAGACATATTTCATCGTTCTCAGCCCGTAATAGGTTAATTCCTCGGCTCGCCCACAGGATGGACGTAGCTTGCAGTTCAAGCCCCTGGACCGAGTTCGCTACATGGCTGTCGAGACTCGCACTTAGGTTTTGTATCCAGCTGACCATCAAAACACAACGCTCGGACGCCATGCCCTGATATTATGCCAAGTGATTTAACAGTTCTGTACATATGGATTTTAGTCCCAAACTATAAACTCGGATTCTCCTCTTCGACCCAGCGCAGATGTGCAACTAAAGTGTGTCTCAGTAGAATTTGTTACATCGACTAGAGACAGCGAATAACTTTGTATCCAGACATCATGAACCAAAAGCGGTGATATAAGAACCAGCACCCGGATGAATTTCTGATGAGGAAGCCAACGAGAAAATAGTGTATGGATCGAATTTTCGGGGTCGATCATCTGGCCTCCGAACGCACATGTTCATGGCGGTGCTTGGATGCGGTGACATAGCCAGTAAGTAACTTTCTTTACATTGAGCTATTGAAGAACCTCACGTATATGAGCCACTATAAATTGATTTCCAAGACCTGATGGTGTAATGGGAGCGGCTTAACGAGCGTAAGCAAAAACATGGTTCGATTCATCGAACCGAAGAAACTTGTTCGACTCAGGTTCAGGTCATATAAGAGCTCAGTGTGTCTTTTGTTCCCCTGAAGCATATCAAATACTACTGAACTCATATTTGCACGGGGATTATTTTGGCCAGGACCCGGGATGGTACCGGGTCGACGATCATCAAAGGATATGATCAATTATCATGGGCTATGTGTGAACATGTCGGTCTTCCATGTTCGATTCAGAACCAGGTCATAACCTAGAAATAACAAATAGTTCATTTTCTTATCCATAGATCGTAGTGCTCCCATCATATCTGCTTCAGGGATGTGGATACAAAACCTGGTGATGTATTAGTAAAGCATAGTCGATATGATAGACTGATACAATAGCAGACAAAGCAGAGTTGAGTTATAGAACCAAAACTAAAATGCCTGATAAATGACTGAATGGATTATTTGGGGCACTAGACTTGTGTATCATTAAAAATTGGGTAGGTGAGAGCAGGCAGGGAGCACCAGTTGCACCTGGGGAGTATTTTTATTCATGCATTCACTGCCTCAGTTGGTGCTGGTAGTCTCCTAGAACTAGAAACCCTCATTTAATTTCTGCTGAAGCACCTGAAAATATGTCTCCAAATAGAATGATCCCTGCATTAGTCCTTCCAGTTCAGCAAAATATACCTGAACCTGTCATGCTGTAAGATTCTGTAAGATTTCTCTTTTTTTCCTGCCAAATTCCAATCAATTCACAAATCACATATGCCTTGATAATAATATAGTTATAGGTGGAATGTGATGTTTTGAAAGCAGAGTGGCTGGTAGCTGCTCCAACTTTATTACTGGAATCTATCAACTTGCTACAGGAATAATAATAAAAATATAATTAGACAATTTGTGGTGCACACACCATGTGATAATGATGTTGCAGTGATCACATGGTGTGATATTTGTGTTGCAGTGCAACATCCTGTATACCACATTCATACCATGCTCTTTCCTGGTGGCCAGTTGATATATCCCCCTACTGTACCTGTGAATACCTTTGTATCTTACTTTCAACATGGAATCAACAATACTTTCCCTCGAAATTCAGTTTGAACAGCAAATCCTTGCCATCTTGACTGCAATTGATGAGATTGATGCCAAGAATGAAAGCAGGACATGTCCTGGTGGATGTATCAACCTTAATAGCCTGCAAGGTGATGCTTTATGGCTTGAGCAATTTCAGCAAGCACTTTCTATCAACTGACAATTTGGAATTCCTAAAGGTTGACCTACTTTCAGATTCACAAAGGACAAGATACAGTGGTGTGCAAAAATAATGCATGTATTTGTAACTTTTGAACAAAAAAATATTTTTACAAGTGGTAACTTGGATATTGTACAATACAATAATATCCAGATGCAATTTGGATGGGAGCACAGTCAATTTTCTTGCATCACCTGTGCTCTTGCCCTCCTTATTTATCAACAGTGGAAGCACTTGCTTTATTTTTACCATACATGATTGATGCCAACCAAATTGGCAGAATTTGCAACCATCTTCAGAAATAAAGGATGCCCAATGGATACAGATGTAGCCCTAATTGATGGAACACTTTGTTGAAATGCTCAGCCTGTTCATAATAAACACATGGTCCATAACAGATGCATGCATTGAAGTACCACTGCCTCATAACACAAGACAGCATTGTGATACATGTTTATGGACCTGTAGAAGGACAACAACATGATGAAACATTGTACAAGGAAAGCAGCTTGCAAGACATTCTAAAAGCTCATTTCTGGACCCCCAAAGGTGACTTGCTTATCATCTATGGTGATCCTGCATATGAACTTGGTACATATCTCCTGTCTCCTTACAAGGGCCCAAATCACATGAGTAGCTATATTTGGATTAGCCTACTATGAAAGGAGTTATACTTAGAATACTGTGCACAGACCATCATAGTTTACTATAAATAGACCTCTGTACTCAGGTCCTGCTCTTCAGATTGACCTAGGCAAATATAGCCTTTGTGACAATCTCACTCAGATCCCTTGAACCCAGAATGAACTCAAATGTCTAGACTTAGTCTAGGAGCTCATTGAACCTCAGCTTCTCCTGGAAAGAGACTTAGCAACTCAACAGCTGTCCTTCATCATAGGAAACATGTCTTGAATTAAATCAAGAACCTAATACATGATTTTACTGCTGTTAGACTGGACTCAGAACTTAAACCAATGAACTTCACTTCAAACATATAACATAGGCTTAATTACTGTAACAAATGGGGCCTTGGTTGTAATGCATAGTTGTTAAACAACACAAGATCTGTGATGAAATAACTTATGCACTCCACAACATCAAAGACTGTTGTCTTCATAAGGTGGAGTGGATTACTAAGAGAGAAAACAGATGAGTACTGTTACAATTGTGGACTACTTAAATACTGGAATATGAACCAAACAATTATATCAGAAAGAAATCAGTAGAACAGGCATGAAAATGTAACATAAATAAAATTGGTATTCTAGATAAAGAAGGGCATCACAAAACACTTGCAAATTGGTATTTAATATTTCAACATAAGTTCAATTCTCACACATGGTAACCTTATTTTTACATATGAAGATGTGCAAAAATAATGCATGTGGGTTTCACTAACAATAATTTTTGAACATTGATATATCTTGACAAGTAGTAGCTTGTAGATTGTACAATACTATAATGAATATATCCCTATCAAATATCAAAATGGGAAAGTAGAAATTGAGTTCATAAAGTAGAAAAATGGAAAACTATGAAAGGTGATATTTGAAATTTATGCAGATAACAGTACTCAGTAAAATGATCCTAATGCAAGTGGAGTCATGAAGAAAGACTTCCTGATTGTTGAGCTATGAGCTACACAAGCTGCTGATTTTTGTGATTTGATGGGAGTACAGGGATTAGCCTCTATTACCATCAAAATCACAAAAATTAGCAACTTGTGAAGCTCATAGTTCAATAATCAGGAAGCCTTTTTTCATGATTCTACTTGCATTAGGATCATTGTATAGAGGACTATTATCTGTATAAATTTCAAATTTCCTTTCAAATATCACCTTTCATAGTTTTACATATTTCTACTTTCCCATTTTGATATTTGATAAGAATATATTCATTATAGTATTGTACAATCTACAAGTTACTGCTTATCAATGTTCAAAATCTATTGCTAGTGAAACCCTCATGCATTATTTTTATATACCACTGTAGTAATTCGAGTGATTTATTTATTTGTCACTATAGTTCAATGTAGTTAATGTTATTTTGGAGACGTAGGAGCATTTTTCAAAATTTCCTTCCATATTGATATGAATGTTTAATTTCAATAACAATTCAGTTAATACTTAACTGAGCTGTGAGCTGTGCAATGCCCAACACAATGTTGACAGCATCCCAAATGAGCATTAGGTGTTACCCCATATGTCGTTAATTAACGCTTAATTTGGAGTTGCTTAACGCCTAATCGTGTGTTAGCTAATGCCCGATTAGGCGTTAATTGTCCCGGACATGACACCAGAGCCAAAAGGAATAAGAGTACTGATTCCACACGGCATGACCTAGTCCAATAGCGGTATATAGATTTGGACATGGGTGGTTGGATAAGAGGCCCCATCGTCATATGGTGCGCCAGAATTAATCACTTCTACTTTTGGACAAAAAGATTGCGCATGTAGATAATGATGAATTTACTTGTAACTTGATAATAACACGCCTTTTTTAGATAGCTCGGACAAACTACCAAGTAGTTTGCCATTTGGGTCAAAAGTAATGAATATATACAGGGACTTCGGAATGACCGAGTGTTCGAAAATTTTCGAATTACTCGGTTGAGCTGCTCAATGACTTAGATATTTGGCATGACGATATCTGAGTTTGATAGGAATCATTTCGTGAAAATTTCAAAACAAACGGTGCAGCCGTGAAGTCTCAAAGCGGTAGTACTTTTGGGGGAATTATCCTGTTTTTTTCACCCTTTTCCGAGACTCATCCTTTCCAATGTTACATGCCATTCCAACAGGGAATCTCTAAATCGTCAATAACCGACCAATGAGCTTTCCTAAACGGGCACCACTATTATAGGAACTTGGAAGCTGGAAGGCTGACTGGCATCTGGCACAGTTATTCACTTACTTCAGTAGTCGTCAACGAAACATTGAGTACAGCGTCACGTGCCGTACCATACTAATAATCAATAGAACAAAACAGTGCAGATACTATTGAGCCCTGTAGTTGGCCCTGACGGGATCGAGCATCACTTATTTGGTACTTGGGGCTCCTCATGCCGTTTGGAAGCTAGAAACTGTCAGGGGAAACTGTTAGCGAACAACTACATACCTCGATAGTTACCTGGCCCATAGCACAATTCCGTCCCCGAATAGCTTGCTGCTCCCTCGTGCATCCGGAAGGCGGCAGGAGCGCCACATAGCCTTGAAGTGGCAATATTGAGGTGTAATCATGGGGCTTCAGCGCCGCAGCGCGCAGGACCTTGAAGAGGATAAAGGCTGTCGACGATGCATCAAGACCCGTGGAGCAGTGGATGAAGTCTCAAAAAACAGTGTATGGCGTGGTGGGTGACGGTGGCAGTGGAGTAGGGATGCTGATACCGGGAGCGATGAGGGAGGTGGAGGTTTATGGGCCCTGGTAAAGAGGCGTCATAGAATAGAAAACAGAACGCACTTACCATATACGTAACTTCTTCCACGGGCCTCTCGATCCCTCTCTTCGATTCCACGAAACCTCCCCAAACTTATCCCTCCCCCAGATGAAAGCCGCCTCGTATCTCAAAACCAGAGAGATGCTATGCAGCTTCTGAGATCACGGTCTTGAGTTCCAAGGCTTGAAATGGTGGTGCATGCACTCTGTCGATCTTCGATGGGCGGCGAAAGTCCGGCGGGTAGGGCGTGGATCCCGTGGACAGCGCACTGTCGAGTGCGTGGGCGAGAACACGAAAGTCTGGCAAGTAAGAGGGGAAATTTTCTATCAGCAAGCACTGTAGCACAGGGAAGTGATTACATACCTTGACCATAACTCTCCAGGTACCTCGCCAAATCAATTCCCAATGCGCTACCGTCGATACTAAAAGAACGAGGGAGTGAGGCCCGTCAACGAAGAAGACACCAAGAAGTGCTCACCAAAACATTGGAATGAATAAACATCCCAGTATGGGGGCGTCATCCTTTGCACCATGCTGTCGTGTCAGGGGCAGCGCCAACTTCTGATATTCTGACAGCACCGCTGTACGAAGCGGTACTCGGGATCATGAAGGCAGAGTGGGCAGCGGAGACTGGGCGATGGAGAGAACAAATGTAGTTCGATATAAGGCTGTCGTTCGATGGCGCTTGGCGTTGGAGTGGGGAGGACGGATGCCACAACGAGTAAGAGAGAAGCTTAAGGGACTAAGGGAAGGAGAAGGTGGGAGCACCAGGTGGACCACCATGGGATACAATAGCCGAAGATGTTGTGGATAGCAGCGTGGGGAACGAGAAGGCAGCAGATGTGACGGGAAGGAGGAAGCCGACGACTAGGGGACGACAAGTACACATCCAGTAGACTCCAGAGCGTGAGGGAACGACGAGGGACGGCGTGCTCATGCCAGGTGGATTAGGTAATCGGATGGCTTTCTAATTGCGGCGTGACGCAGATCACACACTTTGTGTAGTCCACCGTCGTCTGCAGACTCACCCTATTCTCTGGACTATGTTCGTTCGAAAACTTTAGGTTGGATTCTATCAAGCTCTGTGATTGCAATTTCCCGCCCATGGTTGTCTTACTATCCTCCTATCGATATATCTAGGCAGTTATAGAAACGTAGTTCTTTGTCACTTGTCTGCCAGCCATCTTGGGGGTGCCGAAATCGAAAGGACAATTATATTGGGAAACCCGGATTCCGGCAAGACCTGGGTATGTGTGGCCAGAGCAGCCAGGCCTCTAGAGGTCGAGTATGTCATATGGCACATGATTTAATTCCGCATTCATATCCTGCGACAAGTACAGCAGCTCACAGCTGGCGCTCCGGTATTTTACACGATGAAAAAGGAGTGTAAAAGCGATTGTTGGTTGATTAAATTTTGCCAAA
>JASFDH010002681.1:0-10269 GCA_036937195.1 Nidularia pulvinata | reverse complement strand
CAGGACTCGTAGATTGCTTGTAGACTCAACTGGGACCTGCATATAAGTACTTGGACATGCTTGGAATTAAATACCACATGAGTTCTGAGCTCCTGGAGGACTGGCCAAGTGTCAACATCAGTGCACAGGTTTCCAAATAGACAATGGGGTTTCTCACATGTACCAGGGTTTCCAAATAGAATTATCCACAGTTCAAGGTATGACCCCTATATTGAAGTTCATTTCCTTGACAAGCCAAGCAATAGTCACATTCAACCATCTGTGGGAGTGGTCAATCAAAGTTCCCAGGAGTCCCAATTTGGATTTAGGTAAACCCTTGCCATGCGGCTGATCCCGTGACATTGAGTGGTATGGGCTTGCACCAGATGTTTCATTTTTGGAAACACACCCTCCAGAGATGAGATGTACTTACCCACCAGGAGGTGCTGTTTTCCTTTAGTGTTGATTCTATGGCATAGACTATGCATATGTAGTAAAGCTCCTCGCTTATGGCCTCCTATTGGTAGTATGCAAGTAGTATGTAATTTACATGGGGGTCAGCAATGTCACCAGGACCTGTGGCAGTGATGTGTCACACTATATCACATGTAGCGCCATAAAACCTGGTACACAACTCTTTTGATGAGTTCTTAATCAATTCCTGACTGATTTTCACCTGGTTTTTACTTAATGAAATGTACAATAGTGTAAATAACATATATTAATTGATAAAACAATCTTTAGTGCACTTAAATAGGTGTAAAAGATAGCATATCTACTTCTTATGTTCTTAATTCTGCTCATGGGGAATGGCATGAGCTACCTACAGATAAATCATGGATTTTTATAAGTACTCATGGCCCCAAAAAGTAATCACAGATTATGTAATCAGCCCAATGTTTGCTTTGGCCTCCTCATGGTTAAATCTTGTATAACACACTTAATTTCATTCATATCATCTTAATTTTTGACTCAGCAATAGATATAATTATATGGAATGCAATACAAAAATCAGAATTGAGTGTGCCCTCCCCTAGCCTTAAAAATAGCAGTAACATGGTCTGGCATACTTGAAATGTGTTTATTAATGTTGCTGATGTCCAGCTGCTCCCATGCAGTGTGAACAGCAGCTTTGAGCTCATCAACAGTTGTGGGTTGAGGTGTAAGCAACCATATAGTGTTTTTTAACTCTTGCCAAGCACATATGATGGGTGAAAGATCCAGGGAATTTGGGGGATGGAATAACAGAGGGATGCCATGATCATTGAACTATTTCCTTGTCTGTTTGCTGACATGGCATGATGCATTGTCCTGCTGAAAATGTACCTGACCATGCTCCTCCCTCATCTCAGCATAAAAGTCCTCCAAAACACCTCTGAGAACCTGCTCACAGTACCTTTTTGTGTTCATCCCACCACCTTTTCCTCCTGAATATTTCAGCACAAGAAGCAGTCCTTTCCTCCCACCCATAATGCATGCCCATATCATTACTCACACAGGTGACTGCTTGAAAGTTGGGACTAGGCATTCATTGAGGTATTCTTCATCTGCACAACATGTAATAAAAATGCAGCATTGATTGTCACCAAGATAAATATAGCACTCATCTGACTAAATGATGGTCCTCCACTGCCGATGTGTTAATGACTTGTAGACCTGAGCCCACAACATACAAAGATGGCAATGATGTCTTGTAAGGAAAGGTACCTTCCTGGCCACATGTTGATGGCAGACATTGAATCCAAGTTCATTGGTGATCTTGCAGAAGGGTGTGCAATGTTGTTTTTGGGCAGTTCATGCTATGTGATGTTTGTCTGCCTCTGTAAGCTTTGAAGGATGCCCAGAGCATCACAAATTTTCAGTTGATCCAGTTGCTTTGTACTTTTTCATGATGCTGCATGCAGTGTGTTCATTGATGTGGTAGCACTGGGCAGCTTGTGCAACAGATTCTCCTGCATTGATGGCACCAATAAGCTTGTTTTTTGTATCAGATGGAAGTTGTCAATGACTAGTCTTTGGGGATTTCATAGACAGTGGGATCAGGACATGGTTGGGAAAAATCAGAGAATCAACAAGACATGATGCAAACAGGATGTGACTACAGTTACATAATCCATGATTACTTTTTGGGGCCATGAGTACATGTAGCCCTTAATGAGAAGAATTTTTTGAAAATTTATTTGTGTAAATTGGTTGCAAAATGGGCTAGCCACATCCCCTGCAAGTTAGAGGTACTTACCCCTGGTATTGATCCCACAGTATAGCTTTTTGTCAGCACAGGGTAGTATTTCCAAAGCTCAGCTGTTACAAGGTCTTCTATAATGAGTAACCTGCTATGCAACATTCTTTTCTTTACTTAGAACAGTAATCACATGAGTAGTTATATTTAGTCTAGCCAACAACAACAGTAGTTATACTTAGTATATCATGCACAGACCATTGTAGATTACTGTAAGTAGCACTCTGTACCCTGGTCTTGCTCTTCAGCTTGACCTAGCAAATATAGCCTCATTGTCATCTCTGCTCAAGTCCCTTAAACTCAGAACAACTCAAACCTCTTAGACATAATCTAGAGGCTCCTCTGAACCTAAGCTTCTCCTAGACAGAGACTTAGCAACTTGACAACTGTCCTATCCAATAGGAAGTGTGTCTATACATTGAACTCAAGAACCCACATTGAACTCAAGAACCTAACACATGGCTTCACCACTGTTAGACCAAACTTGAGACCTACAAATTTGCTTAGAACCTATGAAGGCTTAATTGCCATAACAATAGGTCAAGCTGAACAGAACACCCATCTTACCCAAGATAGGCACCACCAGAACCCTTTGACACCACATCTCAAATCTTCAGAGCACCAGACTCTGACTCCAACACAGAACACTTGAACTACAAAACCCCAGAACCCCAAACTGATGACAACACTCTGCCACCAAGTGCCATCACATTTGGTCCAGAAGAAACCTCAGAATACCAACCAATAGCATTGACCAAACCTGCAGAACAACCAAGAACCCCATATCCACCCCTGATATCAGTGATCAAAATGACCACAATTGGAAGAACTGCAACCACAGAACCCACCAAAGAAGTAAAGGTGGCAACTCCAGCAATCTTCGATGGAGATAGAACAAAGACCAAGGGGTTCCTCATTGACTCCAACCTCTACCTCAGGGCAAATGACAAAACCTTTGACACTAATGAGAAGAAAATCATCTTCATGCTTTCATACATGAGAGGAGGATCAGCCAGAAAATGGAAGAACCTCAAAGTCAAGGAATACACCCTGCCCGATGCAACTGGGGTCACCAAACCATTTCCAACTTTCTGAAAGACCTCAGGGAAGCCTTTGAAGCATCAGACACAGCTGGAGAAGCCCACCTCCAACTGAAGAACCTTCAAATGATGGGAACTGCCAACAAATATGTTGCTGAATTCCAGACTCTTGTGGCAGAGTCAAATCTCACTGAAGACACAGCCCTGATTGAATATTTCATGGAAGGACTGAAGCCCAGTCTCCTTACAAAGATTCACGACCGAGACACAGTCCCCTTGACCATCAAAGACTGGTACAAGTACACTGCCCAATATGACAACAATTATAGGTGTGGAGCAGCAATCGCTGCCAGAATCAGGAACCAGAAGGGCAACCAGAAAGATAGTGGAAAGTGCTTCCACATTCCCTGATACACCCCAACACCCCTAAAAAGGGACCCAAATGCCATGGATGTTGACAAGATCTCCATTGGCAAATTAACTGATGATCAACAAACTGAACTGATGAAGAAGGGAGCCTGCTTCAGATGCTGCAAAATAGAGCACCTATCATGCAACTGCACAAAGTACTCTGGAATTCCCAGAGCACTTCCACCAGCATGCCAACACCCCAGAAGAAGAGCTACAAAGACACCATAGCTCACATCAGAGCTATGATGGGAGAATTGTCTGAAGAAGACAAAGAGAAAGCTTATGACAAGATCAAAAAACAGGGATTTTAAAGTGGTGGACTAGACCGACGCTAGTTCCACCTTCTATCACTATCTCAAATGTAATTGTAGCTACAAGAAATTGAAATTCTATGAACATCAATGCTACAATTACTGAGAGAAAAGTTGGAACAAACCCTCAGGAGCTGGAGAAATATTTTTAGACCAGAAGTTTGCCAAACAAATGATCTAAAAATGGAACCTTTGGACAAACCCATCATGGTATACAACATCAACAGAACTTGGAACAAAAAGGGAAGGATCACACACTACACATGGCAGAACCTTCACATCAGAGGAGTAAAACTCCAAACCCAATTCCTCATCTCCGGCGTTGGTAAAGAACAAATGATCCTTGGACTACCCTGGTTATCCCAGGTAAACCCAAGAATTGACTGGCACAAAAGAACCCTGGAAATAGACCCCTCTTGGATCAAACCAGACTCCTCTGAGATAATCAGAAAATCCAGAGAAAACAACAAGAAATGAAAGGAAACAGTCACAGTCACAGCCCTGGTTTTACCTTGAAAAATCACCATGGAAGAAACTGAAGATGAGGAATCACTCCTCATCAACACCTTCATCCTTGGAGACAACATGGCACATGCTCTGGAAATATTGGAATCCTCCACAGACCCCTATGAATACATCTTCATTAGGGCAAAAACTTCTGTCTCTCAAACTTTGGTAGAACAAGTTGAGAAAAAGGAAAAGAAGCCCATCAAAGAACTGGTGCCCAAAGAATACCAAGAATTCATACCAGTCTTTGAGAAAAAGGCATAGGAATGGTTTCCCTCATCAAGGCCCTACAATCATGCCATTGACCTAAAACCAGACTTCATACCACGAGATTGCAAGATCTACCTGTTGACACTGGCAGAACAGAAACTTCAGAACAAATTCCTCAAAGAAAACCTCAGGAAAGGGTATATTCAACTGTTGAAGTCCCCCATGGCTTCCCCATTCTTCTTTGTATCAAAGAAAGAAGAAGGAGCCTTTTGACCATGCCAGGATTACCAGTATCTGAATAACAGCCAATCAAGAACACTTACCCACTACCACTGGTAAGTGATCTTGTGAATAAACTGAAAAGAGCAACAAATGCCTTCAAGGATATGATTGATGAAGGATGGATTGTCATCTACATGGATGACATCCTCATTTTCTCAGGAAACCCAGAAGAACACCAGACACAAACAATTCGTGTTCTGGAGTGACTACAGCAACACAACTTGTACCTGAAACCAGAAAAGTGCAAGTTCAACACACAAGAAATTGATTTCCTTGGTCTTGTCATCAGACCAGGAATAGTAGCAATGGACCCTGCAAAACTCGCAGGAATTCAAGACTGGAAAACCCTGACAATGGCAAAAGAAGTACAATCCTTCTTAGGGTTCGTAAACTTTTATTGAAAATTCTTTGGACATTACTCAGAAATAGCACAACCCCTAAACAATCTAACAAAGGACAAGAAATTCAAATGGACCCTGGAATGCCAAGAAGCATTTGACAAGCTCAAACAGAAATTCCTTGAGAAACCAGTCCTATCTATCCCTGACACAAATAGACTGTTTCTCATCTAATCAGATGTTTCTAAATGGGCCACTAAAGCAGTGCTAAAACAACAGGACATCAACAGCAACTGGCACCCTTGTGGATACATCTCCCATTCCTTCTCTGCACCAGAAAAGAACCACAAGATATATGATCGAGAACTCTTAGCAATTGTAAGAGCACTCAAAACTTGGTGCCACTACCTCCTAGGAGCACCATTCCCAACAACAATCTTGTCAGATCACAAAAATCTGACCTACTTCCAAACAGCACAGAAATTGAATAGATGCCAAGCAAGATGGAGTTTATTCTTATCAGAATTCGACCTTAACCTGATCCACACCCCAGGATCAAAAGTGGTACAATCAGATGCCTTATCCTGACAAGAAGACCTATGTCCAGAAGAAGACACAGATAATGAAGATGTGGTCATGCTCCCAGACCACCTCTTTGTGAAAGTAATCAATACAGAACTCCATGCTGCCATTGCAGAAGCTGTCATAAAAGACAACCTCATGACTGATGCAATCACAGCACTCAAAACAGGTGGAGTTCCCCTGATCAAATCCACCCTATCAGACTGGAAACTCAAAGACAGCATTATTTTCTTCCAAGAAAAATGTTATGTACCAGATAATGAAGAACTCTGAAGAAACCTTGTGAGACAATATCATGATTTGCAACTGGCAGGACACCAGTACAATACAGAACACTCAAACTAGTCAAATGCAAATATTGGTGGCCAGAGATGTACACCTTTGTCAAGAAATACATTGAAGGATGTGCAACCTGCCAACAAATAAAGGTCAACACACACCTGACTTCACCACCAATAGCACCAATCACAGCACCAGCAGAGACATATCCATTCTCACACATAACCATGGACCTGGTAACTGACCTACCCAAAAACAATGGAGACAATTCCATATTGGTCATGGTCGACCACTCAGCTATGAAGGGGGTGATTTTAATCCCCTGCAACAAGAAAACCGACACACTCAGAATAGCAAACCTTATCCTGGACAATGTATACCGATGATTTGGACTTCCATAGCAATTCCTTTCAAATTGAGACCCCCAATTTGCTGCCAATGTCTTCCAAGAACTTGGAAAACTCCTTGGAATCAAATTGGTAATGAGCACAGCATATCACCCACAAACAGATGGAGAAACAGAATGGGTCAATCAAGAAGTTGAAGTATACCTTTGAATGTTCTGTTCAAACAATCAGGAAACATGGCAGAACTTATTACCAATGGCAGAATTTGCTCACAATAACAGGGAACACTTGGCAAGGAAACAAACCCCATTCTTCCTCATGATGGGATACAACCCCAAATCTATTCCTGGAATCACCGATTGGACAAACATTCCCAGTGTAGAGCGACACATGGACACCCTGAAACAAGCACAAGATGAAGCTGCAGCAATGCACAAACTTGCTTGACAAATGGTATTATGACAGAACTGGAAGAACTTTAAACCCTTCACCATCAGACAGAAGGTTTGGTTAGAAGCTAAAAACTTGAAGCTTCCATACCAGACACAAAAACTTGCCCCAAAATGTGAAGGACCCTTTGTCATCAACCAAGTACTCAGACCATTGATGTACAGGCTGAAGCTCCCAGAACAATGGTGAATCCACCCTATCTTCCATGCAGGGCTTGTAACACCATATCAGGAAAATGAAGCACATGGACCAAACTTCATTGAACCACCTCCTGACCTGATCAATGGAGCCAAAGAATATGAAGTCAAATCCTATACTTGTTCTGCCATAGCCCTATCATTTTTCTCTTGCTCCTAAAGCCTATTATAGCCTTCACAATCTTGTTTCTGCTCCTCTCTCTTTCTTTCCTGCTGTTGTCTCAGTAAGACTTGAGCTCTGTGCCTTGCCAGCTCACTTCTCTGTTGATTTTGTGTAGCTGACCCCTGGAGCTGTTGTATTCTATCCCAGTCTGCAGCCATCTGCAGTTTTCTTTGAGCTTCTAAGGCCTCAACCTCATTGTGCATATATGTATGTTGAGACACTATTGCCTCAGCAATTTCTCTAGCATGCTCATTATTCTACAAAGCTACTTGTTGCTGATTAGCAGTATAATCAGCCTGGCAGTGAGAAGCTGCTTCTCAATAGTTCCTCTCTCTTTCTCTGTAAGCTATTTGACCACAGTTCAGACCATCCACAGCAGGGTTAGCCTGTATTCCAGGAATAGAATACATTTTGTGATATCTTGGTCTGCCCCTCTTAATAGCAGTATCATGATCAAAGAGAGGAGGTGAAATAGGATTTTGTAGAGGAGCATCCCAGCTAGGATGTAAAATCACCTCAGGAATATTCACAGATATACTATTGCCAGAAAATAGATTTTCATCAGAAGGGGTTGCTATAAATGGCCCAGCTATGGGCAGAGTGTCATATACCAAAAACCAGATCATGCTTCTGACTTCCTTCTGACTATTCCTGACCTTTTTCTGATATTTCTGACTATCACAATACCAATTTTCTATTCATGTCATTACTGTTTCTATGCTGAACAATACTTGGATCCTTATCAGAACAATATTCATATTATGAACATTTCCAATATCCTTCTGCTACTGAGATTCCACTTCTGACACTTATTATGATACCCAGTTCTATTATGATTTGTTGTCACTAGTTACCATTCTCCAATTAATTATACAATTAACTATCAATGTATTTAAGTAGCTAGTTTCTTGTCCTGTATCTGCAATCCAAATATTGACTAAGATACCTACTTCTCACTGTTTAACTTCTGAGTCTTGCTCATCTCCTGACCCCCTGACTACCTTCTGATCCTTGGTACTATCTTCCAACATGTGGATCACTCTTGCAAGTTGAACCCATGAGAACTGGAAGGGTGCAGCACATAAGCTGAAGCCAACAGCTCTTAACTTGTTAGCATTATGGTCAGAAACCCTTCTGACATTATTTCTGACATTCTCTGACATAGCACTATCATAGCCTATGACTTCTAGTTCCTAATTTAGTTTGGGAATATCCTTGACACAGAGAACTGAATATCCCAGGTAAAGTCTGCTGCATAGGAACTTTTTCAATTGGAGAGGGAGGTCCCCCATCACTCAGTTCTATAGCCCCAAGATTTAACCCTAGAGAAGCAGTGCAAAAATGTCCACAATGAAGACCAGAAAGTATAGTCATTGGATGCTGTGCAGGAGCATCCAAGCCAATAAGAGTTATCCCCTGTGGCATGGAAGCCATACCTACAAAATCAGGTTGAGGTATAGGAGGATTTGAAAGAGAAGGAGTAGCACTGCAACTGCTACTACAGCTCCAACACTCATCTGTATCAGTCATTTGTAGACATTGTAGTCTACTCTGCTCTTGCTCACCCTGCCTGTCTCTTTCAGGAGTAGAAGGAAGCTGATACCTGAAAATTTTAAATTTAAATTTAACATAGAAAAAGTAGATAGATATCTTAGATAACATAAACTCAGGAATAGTTATTGGACTATACAGCAGAAAGAAGAGAAGCAAAATCTATGTATAAAACAAACCATGATAAAATTACTATGATAAATAAGCACTAATATCATAGATAGCTCACCTCTAGGATTCACAGATTATCCTTTCTTTGAAACACAATTGAAACCTATTGGATAAATAATTGTATTATATTAATCATGGTTATTGGCTTATCAGATGATCAGTTTGGAGAAATTTAAATGATATTTAATGCTACAGAACTGCTAAAACACTACTTCAAGAAGTCAAACAATCCATTTAAATATTGAGATATTCTTACAAATATAAAAGATTTATACAGTTTCATGCAGAGTACAGAGATGGAGCAGTGTAGAGTAAGTGGAAGGGAGGGGAAAGAAAGCAGAAGCATAGCAACAGCACACATTAAGATATATATGAAAGGCATGTAGTGTTGATCAACTGATCACCTGTAACTTGAATGTGGAAAGCAGTCCATAATCAGACAGGCTGGGGAAATGTTGGAACCAATAATATCCCACAGCCTGTCAACTGCTGCACATACCGGCAGATGCCTTGCTTATGTTAAATTATGATTAAGCAAATGTTTCAAGGATATTAAGCAACATGTAAGTTGTCAGTGGCATGCTTTACACATGTTGTCCCATTCTTTATAAATAGTCACAGCAGACTGGAATGTGGGCATTTTGAAGCTCATACCATCTCCAGCAGCTGCAGCATTCAGTTTGAGATGCTCCAGGAGCAAAGTCTCATCAAAGACTGTCCAGTAGGCATTATCCTTAGTCATGATGATGCTGATGAGGGAGAGAGAGATAGAAAAAATGAAGGAGCATGCAAAGAGAGAGGTAGAGAAAGCATAGATGATAGGGCACAAACAAGGAGAAATACCAAGCCTATTCAACAAAGCACAGCTGCACATTTGCATGTGTCGCATCAGGTCACATAGGCACAGGATCTCAAAATTATCTGACGAGAATTTAACTACCATATATAGGTGAGAATTCAAAATCAAAAACTCAGATTTTATTCCCAAATAGGACCTACGTACCCAGGCTTCTAAGTAGACAAAACACATTGCTGGGGTTTCTTGCCTGAAAGCATATGTCTCAAGAGAATTATCCCACTCTGATAAATTAATATTATAGCCTCAACAAAAGCTGTGCGATGCATCGCATTCGCATTTAAATTGCAGCCGAGGTTTACATCTCTATCTTCGAATAAAATTGCGAGACCCCTCACAAACAAATACGAGCTACC
>JASFDH010002680.1:0-10271 GCA_036937195.1 Nidularia pulvinata | reverse complement strand
AAAAACGTACAGACACAGCTTCTCGAGTGCATGTCGGAGTTCCGTGTTGGTCTGTGAACTTTCAGGAATTTCTTGACGCGCATTCGTCAGCATTGAAAGAGGATTCAAAATTCGATGTTTCATTTCCAATCCATATTCCTTGTTCGAGCATATCTAGTAGCCTGTTAGGAAGCTCAATTATTCGACAGGTTGTCTAAGTACTCACTTGATCATATCTCTGAGGTATCTTGAATCCTATCTTAACGAGCTGGATGACAATATCCGTCATGATGAAGGGGACAATTGGCATGTGCAGTCAGTACTTGGATTTGAAGTCTTTTGAGACTTTTGCTCTTCAACAGCATACGAGATACACGACTTGATGGGTTCAACAGACGGCATTTAGAACCTGAAGAAATAGATAAAGGGAACCTAGACATAGGTAAATATTTGTATCATAATGGCAGTGGCCCACTGGAAGTAAGACAGATGGGCGAACGAAGGCGTATGCTGGATCCACTGGCCCAATTATGGGCAAAATGACATTGACTGAAAATGGAAACTGAACCAGGTGAGTCCGTAGCCAGTAACGAAAAATTCCGTATTTGTTATCTCGGGCATAGTAATTAGAGAATGAACAGGACACGGTTATGCTCACATGTTATCGTTTCTGAATTATATAGCTTAGGGAACGGATGCGTACCTTGGCCACTAATAGCAGGTCTGTACGGAAGTCGTCTTATTAATTACGGTTCGGTCACTTATTTCTATGGGCGGGGAACTGCCTCTTGTAGTTAGCATATGCACCAATATTCATACCGGGCTTTTTCATACCTTTCGGGGAGTCGCATCTTCAAATCTGTAGCGACAACTTCTCCAAGGGAAATCTGACGGAAGCCGCATAGTAACTATTAGCTATCACACGCATTTTAGCAAGTGGCGCAAAATCCTCCGCAGATGCTGTCACTTGCAACCAGTGTCAGTGTGTATCTGGGTCTGAGTTTAACATGATTTGAAGGTTCACGTCACCAATGGGCTTGCTGATATTGAGCCAGGAAGGAATTCGAACCCCAAAAATTTTAGGGCCCTACATGACGGTAAATCGCGGACATACGGCACAATGCTCTGCGCAGATTAATACCGTGAATCCTGTAGGAGAGAAGGTGAAGATGTGGCAAGAATCATCGGATGGATGTAGTCATGGTTCAAGTTGCCGCCGAGTCAAGACTCGGCATTCAAAATTCAAAATCAAGTATTCTCATCACATGATCCGGCGCGTGAAAAAATGGTGCACCGTGACCAAAGGCAACGGCATCATGACAATGCGATAGTCGCGATAAATTCTAAAGAACGTTCTATTTATCCAGCAGAATTGCAGCCTACAAATCCTATTCTTGAAAGACGAACATTTAATGCATGTACATTGCTACGGCAATGCAATCGAAAAACTAAGCTCATTTATTTATCGGCGCTGCGGCCTGCCTTGAGTGTGTAGCGTAATATTAACATTTGTGGCAATAAAGGTGTGTAACACTAACTTGGACCGCGACAATTATGCATTGAAACCCGAGGAGCAGCATGAAATACCAGTTTCGTGAGATACTTACAGAGGATTCCACCGCGGACATCGACTAGCATACTAATAATCATACATGTCGATTCTCAGAAGATGTCGACCTTGGAGAAATTGATGTGCACGGAGTCAATAATCAGCTATGGATGTTCTAATCTCTCATCGCCGCGGTGGCCCATTTTTAATGATCGTCTCTCCCAGTTCGTGCCAGACGCTAGTGTGTTACCCGTAGAATTTCTCTGGGAACGACCACGGCGTACTACAAGTGAAATTTTATTTTTATCACACTTACATCGCGATTTGTTTTTGGACAATTAATACGAAAGAATACAACGGGAACTTTCCCTTACATATATTAGATTATTATAAGGTTTGCAGTTGGATTTCGAAGCTTCTCACCGGCGTCTGGTTGATAGCAGTAGGCGTCGAAGAAGTTCCGAGTGGGCGTCCTGATCAGTACAGCTCGTACCTCCTTGAAATTTCGAACAAGCCATCATCTCCAACCGTGCAAGATAGTATCCCAATGACTTAAATTGAAAGCCATGACATTGACTGCTGAGCCGATGGCTCCAAATTTTTAACATTCTGAGTGGATAAGTATTCTTGAGAATCCTGTTGGAGTGGAGCCCATTCACAGGAAGAGAATTTGGCCTGCTCACATATAGTACCAAGTGCGGGTTCAGAGCCATGGAGGATGTGGCCAGAGAAAGTATATTACTAATGAAAAATGCGTATGTTGTGTTATGGACGGTATCTAAGAGTGGTAAGGTAAATTTTCGAAGAAAAAGCATTGCGAAGACGACGATGAGCCACCACAGAGAGATGCGAACTCCTGCCGTTTTGGGCCAGATTATATAAACCTTATTAATTCCAGCAGTCAACCCGGTTCTGGTGCCTGAGACCGCTCGGCCATCGCTCGGCCATGCTGCCATGCATTACATTCATGTCTATGACAAATATTACGATCTGGCGTTCTCTCAGAAGAGAAATACAGATCTAATGGTAATAGATGGATTCCGTGAATATATCGTACTAGTTGTAAGATAAACCCCAGGTACAGGGGTAATTCAGATCCTATGCACACCTAATCCGCTTCTAATCATCCCAGTTTTTACCGGGCATTCACTATCTCCTAGCTCCCCAAAAGAATCACATTAGAGAACAACGCAACGTCGGCGTCCGATTGACAATGCAGAACGCCCCCCGAACGTGCTTCAAGTTCGTACGCCACGAAAGAAGACGAACGACACCTCGAAACATACTCAAAACCACCATGACGGGGCGGTATATCTTCATCCAGAGGACCGTGAAGTTGCACATGACATCGACAGATAATCGACGACTCCGAACTCGTTATCCGATGCGGGGAATATTACTGCTGTAGGTAACTGGGGCCAAGGAAGGGTAAGAGTGCATTGTGAAGTGGAGGGATATGGATCTCTGTGCGAGTTCTACCTCGCTTGACTCTCAGAAGGGGGTGCATAATCGACGACGGGGATCAGAAATACGTACTTCAACTCATGTATGTAGAAGTACCAGAGCCAGAGGGTAATTGCAAGGGTCGCGCGGGAAAAGAGACTCCTTCGACATGCGCAGTCCAGATTCCAGAATGTCTTACAAAGTGCAGAAATATGAGGTCAAGTTGTATATAGATGGGCATCATCTAGGGTCGCACTTCTTCAAGTCTTCAGAATACCTTCGGTGAGAGGGAAATTCCCGAGATGCTTCCACGACGCAGCTGCAAGATCGAATGGCAGACGGCCAGCAAAGCACCATTTCCAAGGGGCAGCATTTCCGATCGCAGGTAAATACAGCTTCTCCAGAGCCCAGCGTGTCGTGTGCGGTGTAGTTCAACTTGGAAAGACACATCCAAAGCCATCCCTCAGAAGCCAGTACCCTGAAAGTGGGAGAGCATCACAGGACGCTACCTAGTGCTTTATCGCGTTCTTTTGCTCCTAATATCAAGGGCTCCACGGCCGAAGAAGCTGAGGTGTGCGCATCGATCCGCATCATCTCGTCATAGGATTTGATTGCTGCCTTGCGCATGTCCGTGCCAGGCCTTGAAGGGCAGATGATGTGGTGTAGGGAAGGTTCTGGCCCCAGTGGCGATAGCGGAACTCTGGAAGTCTCCATACTTACATATTTACATTGAGTACCCCGGTCCCGCCTTGGCTGCGGTTGAAAGCTCGAGATGAAGTGCTAACCATGTCAGGCATCGCTGATGAACGGCGGCCTTAGTCACGTGCCGACCGCTGGGTCAGTTGTGCTTTCTCAGATTTCTGAGAGGCGCGCTGGGGAACCGGAGTTTGGGTGTGGTGGTGGTAGTGCATGAAGATGACTGTGGTGTTGCAGTAATGACCGCGGAGAGGAGAGCGGTGGGACGAGAGGATTAGCAAGATGGGAGTATGTACCTATACAGAATTATAAATAGGTGCGGGAGGCGGAGCTTGAGATAGGAGCATTGATTGTTGTAGAGGAGGAGGGGGTATATCCAAGAGACACTTGTTGAAGGCTCATCGCAGCGCCCAACAAGTAATGTACTTGGGGTCGTCGGGCGATGGAGGAGGTTCATTGCAAGCGGCGTCGGCATCAATTCAGCCAGGTTCTGCAAGATCGTCGCAGGTGATACCCACGTGGCTTCCCCGATCAAGGCGTACTGATGTTGTACCACGCAAAAAAAGTAATAAGCGGAAAAATGTCAAAATCCAATTGTCCCAACCCCTGAACGTATTTTAGGCTCTCTCTCCATTCCTCCTCTACCGTTGATACCCAGGATCATCCTAGACGCTAGTAGCTGTGTTCTACATATTCCCCGTTCTCCTTCTGCACCGTTCATACCATCCGGAAGAACTCACCAGCACCGTTCGCTAAAACGCCAGCTATGACTATAGACAACACGACGACGAGCATGACCGTCCCCGCACGGCGGCGACGCCACTCTGGATCCATCGACAACACCGACCACGCCATTATCGCCACACCGCACCCCACCAAGCCCACCGGCAGCAGCAGGACGGGCATCATCCCCCCGCCCCGGCCAAAGTCGACCCCAGGCGAGCGCCCCGCCCAGCGCCGCCGCCAGAAGAGCCCGACACACTCGTCCGACTCAGAGCCAGAGCTAGAGCGGGAGATGCAAGTCGATGTGGAGGAGGAGGAGGAGGATGGGGAGGAGGCAGGCAGGCACGGTCCAGCCGCCGCAGCCGATCACGCTTTTCCCCAAGTCACGCCTTCTTCCTCTGCCGCGGACCCCATAAAACCCCTCGTCGTTACTGCCATCCTCAAAAACCCCTCCCCTGCCGACCAACAGCGCCCCACCCGCCCCCTCCCCTCCAAGCTCTCCGCGTACGCCAAAATGGCTTCAACAGCCTCCACGAACCCGAACCCGCACACCCCGCTGCAGCCCATCGCCAACCCCTCCATGCTCCCCGTGCAGGCGCACGTCGCCCGCGGCGGGGTAGCATCATCGCAGCGCAAGCTCTACGTTATCCTCGAGCAGGCCTGCCTCGAGGCGTACCGTATTTCCGGGGGCGCAAAGGGCAGGAACGGGAAGGAGGGCGAGGTGAAGTATACGTTGTTGAACTGCGATGACCACCAGGGGATTTTGGCGAAGACAGGGAGGGATATTGCGGATGCACGGCCGGATATTACACATCAGGTGTGTTGTGTCTTTCTTTCTGTCTTATCGTATCTCGTTTTTCTGCGAGACGGGGTGGGGTGATTGGATTCTGATCAGGTTTTTTTTTTCGCTTTCACAGTGCCTTCTTACACTGCTCGATTCCCCGCTGAACAAGGCCGGGCTCCTGCAGGTGTACATCCACACCGCCAAGGGCGTCCTGATCGAGGTCAACCCGCACGTACGCATCCCGAGGACGTTCAAGCGCTTCAGCGGGCTCATGGGTGAGCCTCTTTCTTTTCCTGCGGCAGGCTCTACAGCTTCTGGCTTTGGCACCTCCGCGCCACGCCTTCTCTCTTCCATCGCACCCTCTTCTTCATTCTTCTCCCCAGCGTGATACCCGATACTAATTGATGACCCACCAGTCCAACTCCTCCACAAACTCTCCATCCGCGGCGTGAACGGCCCGGAAAAGCTCCTCAAGGTCGTCAAGAACCCCGTGATTGACCATCTCCCGCCGAACACTATCAAACTCAGTGCGTTTTCCTTCCCTCTCACATCTCCCTACCCCTATTCGCACCCTACATCCCTCTTCCATATCTCCATCCTACTCCCCTGCCCTTTTACCCCTTCTCATTCTCCGATCCGGCTGACCCTCGTTCTTTCCCAGCTCTCTCCGGCGACGCCCCTACGCAGCGCCTCTCGCGCTATCTCCCTACCCTGCCCTCGACACACAATGTTGCCGTCTTTGTCGGCGCGATGGCACGCGGGAAGGACGACTTTGCGGATGCGTATGTGGATGAGAAGATCGGGATCAGCGATTACCCGCTGAGCGCTAGTGTCGCTTGTGGGAAGGTGAGCTTTCGAGTTTTTTTGTTTTGTTTGCGGCGTTCGGGGAAGTGGCTTTACGATGCAGAGATGTTGATTTGGCTCTGGCCACTTAGCAATTTGGCTTTTCTTTGATTCTGCCATGTTGGCTTCTTTTTCTTCGGACTTTCGGCTCTTTTTGCTTCATTCACAACATGCCCGATGCTGATATGCTTTCTAGTTCTGCTGTGCCCTCGAGGAGCTATGGGATATTGTCTAGGCTCTCGACACGACTATCCCATTCTACCATATCCTACGCCTAATACTGTCCCCTGCTGTCCATCAATTCCACCCCGGTTAGCCCTACTCAAAATTCCGCATCGGTTCATATCGGTTTGCTCCCACTCTCCTTTTCTATTCACTTTGCCTGTATCCTTATTCACCATACACCTGGAGTCCAGCCATCTGCACTTCAACTCGCAGAATGTTCTCGTGTACTTGTAGTCATCCCTCTCTCCCTCACTCGCACCCTCGCATTGATGATTTACGATACCATTGCTCCTCAAAAGCTGAAAGAAGAAAGAAGAAAGAAGTATGTAGTTTACTTTACCTAGATAGAGAGGCCCCTATCCCCTACCTACACTATCCCGCACCCCTACCCCTACCCCCCACACCCGTCGTACAGCTCGACTCGCGTCGAGCATACGACATACATATGCGACTCAACTCGCATCTGACTGGCTGGCTGGTGTCGCCTGCATACTACCTTGCTTGCTGAACCCCACCCTACACTGTAGACAAAAAATATAGAACATTTTTGTGGTGGACGCTGCCGTCGGGAGTAAGAGATGGCGTGCGTGAGGTGCCGATCCCCGATGACGATTTTATGTGGTGCATTTCTTTCTGGCGCGATGCTGATCCATTACGAGGATGTTCCGACGAGGCATGGCGGCAATGTCGATAGGATGGAGATTGTCCAGGAGGAAGAGCCCGCACTATCCGCGTGGTGAAACGAGACACCCGCGCAGGCACTGCCGCGTCGTTGCGCGCAGCGCGTTGCGCAGCTGACAGTTCGCGACAGACAGGGCGTCCTACCCTTCAATAATGCCACGTAGATGGTCTTGTATCATACATAGGCCCCCTATACAGATTTCTCCCTCGTACCATACATCTGCCTCAGTAAGAGCCCAGCGGCACCAATTACACCCCCTGCCAGTGAACCCCCAGTAGTGATCTCGATCACGTCATTCCTAGTATAGCACCCCTTCTGAAATTCCTCCACCGCTTCATCTGCATCATCATCATCACTCTCCACCACAGTCCATCCCCAGCATCTGTGCTCGCTCCTTGTCACTTCCCGTCCTTTCCACGGTTTATAGCCTAATAGCTTCTAAAAGGATCATAAAATAAACGAAAAACGAATCTAGTAGCATACTCCTACCTTTACCCACTACACCGACTACTGCACGATGGCCAGCACAGCACCGCAAGCCGCGAGCGCCAGCCCAATGCCCGAGGGAATCACGGATCCGAACTATGTCCCTCTCCCTGGACGCCTGGGAAATCTCACCGTCATTCAGCAGCATGCGCTGGAGAAGTTAAAGAAGGAGCTGGAGGAGGAGGAGCACTTCGTGCCCGAGCGGATGAACGATGCGTTTCTACTTAGGTGGGTAGTTCTTCTGTCCTTTGTTTGGGTAGCGTGATGTTGGATGAGGAGGAGAAGGAGGATGGGAAGAGAGGGGGCGATGGCATGATGATACGATGATCCCTGATAAAGACACCTGTACTAACGTCTATCTCTCTCTTCCAGATTCCTGCGCGCACGCAAGTTCGATGTGCCCAAAGCCAAAGAGATGCTGATTAACGCCGAGAAGTGGCGGAAGGACTTTGGCGTCGACGACATCTACAAGTGCGTCTCGTGCTCCTGTCTCTCTCTTCCCGGATCCTAAACTGATCGTGTACAATCGTGTCAGGAACTTCGACTTCAAGGAAAAAGCAGAGGTAGACAAATACTACCCGCAGTACTATCACAAAACCGACATCGTATGCCTCCCCTTCCCCCTGATCCTAATCGAATCGTGCTGAATCGCTTTTCTCCCTTAGGACGGCCGCCCAGTGTACATCGAGCGCCTCGGCCAGCTCGACATCAAAGCTCTGTACGCCGTCACCACCCAAGAGCGCCAGCTCCAGCGCCTCGTCTACGAATACGAAAAATTCCTCAACGAGCGGCTCCCCGCCTGCTCCGCTGGCGCCGGGCACCCCGTCGAGACCTCCTGCACCATCCTCGACCTTGGGGGCGTCTCGCTGACCAATTTCTACCGCGTCAAGGACTATGTCATGCAGGCGTCCTCCGTAGGGCAAGACCGCTACCCCGAGACGATGGGCAAGTTTTACATCATCAATGCCCCGTGGGCGTTCAGCGCCGTGTGGGCCGTGATCAAGCCGTGGCTGGACGAGGTGACCGTGAAGAAGATCGATATTCTGGGGAGCGGGTATAAGGACACCCTGCTGAAGCAGATTCCGGTGGAGAGCTTACCGAAGGAGTTTGGCGGTGCGTGTGCGTGCAACGGCGGGTGCTCGATGAGCGATGCGGGGCCGTGGAATCCGGAGGCGGGGAAGGCGTAGCTGGGGTAGAGTAGTAGGTGTGTAGAGAGGTGCTGGACGAACGGGGCAGGAGAGGAGCAGCGTTACCCGGATTCTATTTCCCATTTTCTTCGTTCTCGTTTACTTCTTTTCCTGTACTGCTCGAGTACATAATGAATGGATCTCTGCTTCTATACAAACTAGAGATTGATTTGTGGGATATAGTGGATTAAGAATATACAAAGGGAGCGGCTAGTAAGTAAGCTGTTAATTATCAGTGTACTAGAAATCTAGCAGTGCCCTCCGTCCCGCTTGACAACGTCTGTCTACTCGTGTTCTAACTGTGCTTGTATAAAATATTTAGTCCACTCCCGTAAATCGCACGCACTATAGTCCATTAGAGTATATATACTTACAAGCCTTCCATCCTCTCCTCTCCCCTATGCCCATAGGTAGGGCAGGATAACCGCCCTCCCCTCATCTACTTCCCCTTCCATCCGTCCACCACCTTCCCCCTCCCCTCCTCAAACGTCCTCATCAACAACTCATTAAACTCCCGCACGCGCTGCGCATGGATCCCATGCCCCGTCGCCTCCCACCATACCAACTCCGCGTTCGGCATAGCTGCTTTCAGCTCTAGGGAGTGCCTAGGATCAACGAGGTTGTCCTCGTCCCCTGTTAATAGCGTGATCTTGGGTATGCGGTCGTTTATGAGGCGGAGGCGGGAGGGGGAGACATGGTGTGTGAGCCCGGCAGCCATTTGGGAGATGTGCCCGAGGAGGCGTTGGGGGAGGGTTATGGTTACACGCCGGAGGAAGGCCTACGTGTGTGTATTGTGGTGAGTGGGTTGTTCAAAGCGGAAGGAAGGGAAGGAATGGAGACGCACCTCGGCCTGCACCTCGCGGTTCGTCCGCCCCTTCGGGTCGTTCGCGTCCTTCTCCGCGAGCCACGTGGGCGGGAAGATCATCGGCATGATGATGAGGACTTTGTCTTCCACCTTTGGGGTGAAGAGGAGGCGGGTGAGGTACCTGGTGCCTGTCCACTGCACAGCGTGGGGGTATCAAGTCAGAGTGTGAAGGGAAGAGAGGAGAGGGGAAGGCGCACGGGAGGGAAGTTATTCCATATGTGTCCGCCGGGCGTAGTCACTGCCAGTACGAGGGACGCAAGGCGCGTGGGGATGCGATATGCGAGCTCTACGGTGCGGGATAGGCAGGGTTAACTGCGGTATGTAACGAGTAATAAGTTTGAACACACCTTGGGCAATCATGCCCCCAAGGCTGGTACCGACAACGTGCAGATCCCGCTCCGCCGTCCAACCAATATAGTCTAACAGGCATATCGCATCTTCCGCCATACCTGAAGTCCTACACACCCAACACCAGAAGTCAGCTCCTCCATGCAGAACAAGTAAAATACCCCAACGTACGTATACGGCCCCTTCGGATACCCACTATTCCCCACTCCACGATTATCAAACACCAGCACCGCGTACCCCTCCGTGCGGGCAAAGTGCCTCACCTGGGCCTCCCACGAGAAGGAGCTCGAGTTGAGCCCCATTATAAAAACGATCTTGTACTTCGCGCTGTCGGGCGGCGCGCCGTGCAGCTCATAGTAGAGAGAATGGCTCTCGAGGGGCGCAGCAGCGCCTTGGGGAAGAAGCTGGGTGACGGGGCAGAGGCCCTTGCGCGTGCAGGTGGTAGGGTCGAAGGCGGTGGG